>WOVY01007078.1:0-90982 GCA_013436015.1 Rhipicephalus annulatus
GGGGATCTGAGCAAATCATAACGGCATGATGAAAACAGAGAAGCTTCTACCAGAATCGGCGTTTGAAAAACGACACATAACTTCATGGAGCATTCTTTATTTTACGATAATTAAAAGAATAAAACAAGAAGTACAAAGCTAGATCTTGAGACACTGGTTGGCGTGCAGTGTTTCAAGATTGCTCTAAAGAGTAATAAAAATGTTGAAAGAAAAACGTACGGCTCAAGATTGCACTGAAAAAACTAGAACTGAAACAGACACTTGTTTGTTTCTTTTTCGTAATGGCACCTTTCAGGGTGCTGTGGAACTGATTCCCAATTGAACAACAACAAAAAAAATTGCCTGCAGCTTCCTCAGGGGAACACTGAGGAGGATGCGGAGCATATAATTGGTTTAACGGGGTGTTAAAGTGCGACTTACATGGCTCGATGGCTAAATTGGTTAACAATGGTTGTGAAATGGGGTGTTAAATTGCGACTTACTTGGGTCGATGGCTAAATTGGTTAACGTGGTTGTAGGAGGGGGTGTTAAATGAGTGAACACGTACATACGTATGCGAAAGGGTGGCGCTGGTCGAAGGGACGTCGATCATTGTGTTTGTGGATTCGTTGGAATTCATTTCACCGCGACCTTGGACGTCGACACGGCCGTACAAACCAACCGCCGAACGGCAACTGAGCGAGCGAGCGCCGACTTTGAGTATATATACAGCGCGACGGCGCATGCACTGTCAGCTGTCGAATGTTCGAGAAGGGGGAGAAGCGCAACGGCGCACGCGCGCGCGTCAGCTGCCGATGTTCTCAAAGCGCGACGGCGCATGCGCGCGCGTCAGCTGCCGATGTTCTCGAAGCGTGACGGGCGCATGCGCGCTACATTATACAGCTAGCGAATGTTCGTGAAGAGGAGAAGCGCACGCGGTGTGTAGAGGAGGAAGGGTGCACAGATGGTGGAGGAGTGAAGCGCGCGCGGTGTGTAGAGGAGGAAGGGATGCACAGATGGTGGAAGAAGGAGGAGGAAGCTTGCGGACGGCGCCGCACTACAAGCCTCGAGTATTAGATGCTCCGCATCTAAAAAGAGCTCTGACATGCTGCACCGAACCTACTACGCGCGGTCATATGCGAGCTGAACAACTTCAGCCTCGAACGACGCCGAGCCGCCGGTGATAAGCAGAGGTTTATCACGATATACCGCGACCACTTGAAGGATCATGTTTTAAAGAAATGTGTTAGAGAACAAAGTTATTCCTATTGCGGCAAGCTTAGAATGGCTTCAATTGAAAGCTGAGTGTTTGATTGATTGATAAGGGGAATTTCGCGTCCCAGAAGCACCTTACGATAATGAGAGACGCCGTAGTAGAGGGCTCCGGTAATTTCGACCACCTTGGGTTTTTTAACGCGCGCCCAAATCTGAGCACATGGGGCTACAACTTTTCCGCCTCCATCGGAAATTGCGGGCCGCCGCGGCCGGGATTCAGTCCCGTGACCTGCGAAAAATGAGTGTCAGGAGTACATGTGATAAACGACCATTAGTATTCCTTGGTTAGTTTTTACCGCAGTTAGCGTTTCAGGCTCGAAAAAATGGGCCACTTTTCTCAACATTTTCCTAGACTCCCTTTCTACAATTTTAATTGCTCTGGGAACAAAATTGAAGCTTACCGCAACATCACTGCTAGAGTCTTCTGGTGTGTTTACGTTTTTAGAGTGCTCCGTCATCTGCCTTTTTAAAAATTCACCTTCTACAGTTATTTCAGTGCAAAAAACTCACTCGTTCATAAGAAATGCGCTAGTTTGGACCGCGACCGCCAGGGGCGCTGATGGTTATATGTCTAGAAATGCTTCATATGATGCCGGTGTCAGTTGAATCGCAAGTGAGAGTTGCGGAGTGCGAAAGTGGGAGGCAAAGTGACAGCGAGATGACATTCGAGCTTGGAGACGTCGTCCGGCGAAGTGGTCACTGAGCAATTCATAAGTTTTTCTCACTCTGACGGAATCGCTTATGAGTCGACAGTCCTTAGTCATGAACTTGTAAGCGTTGAAAATATCGTGCTCATTAGCTACGGGACTGATAGAAGGTAATTCATCTGTCAGACATATGTACGGAAGACCCTTGTCTTCGAAAGAGTCACCTAAAACGTTAACGAGGCCAAAGACGTCATTTCCAGTGCAGAGTCCCTTCACCCTTGCAGAGAGCCGGTACATCGAGAGACTGCACTTATGAAGTTCTAAAAAAGGCACTGGAGAAGCAAATTTCCCATTCTGACGTCTTTGTCTTCAGTGTCAAATGCAATAAAGCTGTAATAAACAAGGTGAGTGCGCGCAAACACTTATTGAGACCTCGCTTACAAAGTTTGAACATATGTAACTCGTACTAAGCTGGATTTAACAAAAGTTAAGGACTCTTTTTGCTGCCAGTATTTCAGAATGATTTTTCTTGCGAAAGTGAAATTGCATGAAACACTTGAGTTTTTAGCATATCATATAATCATTGATCATACTAGCACTTTTTTCCTTTTTTCTTCGTATGCTTTCACGGTTTTTGTGAATTTCACACAATTGTACGTGAGAAAGGTAATACTCACAAAGAAAAACTAACTGAAACCAAAGAAACGAAAAAAAAGCCTCCACCTAACTGCGGGTCCTGAGCCAGCAAAACAAGCAAAGGGCAGCAAGGCTCCTTCACATTGAAGATCGTCTTGATGAAATGACGACCGAAAATGCGAATTTAGAGGATCAAATACTAGAGAAAAGATTATCGAAATTTCCGGAAAGCAGCAGGCAAGTGTTTATGCTTCCTTTCAAGCTGCCGAACGAACCAACAGAAAGGGCATGCGCTACAGTCAAAAGTAGACTGTTGATGTTTTTTTATGAAACTAAAAAAGTCCCCGGCTATATCAGCACACCATGAAAATTGAAATACTCGTGACGCCTAGCAAATCTACTTTGAAAAGGCACTTGTGGTCGTACCAATCGGCTTTAGGCTTTGGCGCAGCTGTAATAAATTCTCTAAAGAAGAAAACCGCAAAACATGACAGACCTCCAAAGGCATGGTCGACGATTAGTAAAGAAGATAAGCTGTCAGAGCATTTCAGCATGACAGCATCTGGCCAAATTCAAGGCTACGTTACCTGGGACATTTCCGAACGCCTGAGCAAAAGTACCAGCAGAGTGACCACGGCATGTCTGCTATGTTGGTGCTTTTCGCCGACCAACGAAGCCCAATTGTTGGCTTTTTTGCATTAAAATAAAATGTAAAAAGACATTCGAATGGAGATTTCTTTTAAAGCAATTATTCTCGTTGAACAGGCAGGCTTGTTCGTTGACCACATCACTTGTGACAGGGCCCCATGAAACCAAAATATGCGGAAGCTAGCGGGAGTGTCGGTGTCTTCGAAAAATATAACCTCCAACATACAACATTCTGTAGACGAGAAGCACAAATGGCACTTCATCTCCGATTTTCATCATCTGCTCATGTGCCACAGGAATGGGCTTCTCCAGAAAGTTACACCATATCGAATGGATTAGTACGTGTACAAGTCGGTGGATTAACGTTTTACAAATTATGTATTTATCACCTGCACTAACGGTGTTGTTCGCAATTTATATTTCTGGGTGTCCGTACGTCCAGTACGGGAAGCATAGCTACGGAACAGCGGTGTTCGGACACTGAACATTATGTCTAATTTGACTGAGACGCATTTGGACCCAAACTCTTTTGAGAAGATTAGAACGCTTTTTTGCTTTTCAGCTTTTCGAATTATATCTTCTAAGAGGCCTGGTCTTTTACAAGAAGAAAATTGAGAAAAAAGTGGCTGCATCGAGGCAACGCTGCTGTTCTTCACGTGAGTCGCACTTGAGAATTAAATGAAATATAGCCATCACTATCTAAAACGCACAATGATTGCCCTTCTAACATACATTTACTTCTTCCTTTTTTTTTTGCAGGAAGTTTCAAGGACTGATCACCGTGATGACATCTATATTCCGTGCTGAGGCGCGTAGACCAAGTTCTTCTAGTGCTTGCACTTATGTCTGAATTTCTGGGCTACCTAAGTGGCTTGGAAGCATGTAATGACCACAAGCAGCCCTTTCTCAGTGAACGAGCTACCACATGGGTTTAGGGTCAGTCTTGCAAATGCTCTTTCGTTGTTAAAGTATTTGACAGAAAGCGTGGATTTCATATTTCTCATGACATCGCGCCTTAGAACCAATCCGGTAAAACCCTTCTTCGGCATCGTTCGCCAATCAAGTGGCTGCAACACACACCTCTCTCCGGACGAGTTCCGGATCACTGTCAACTGATTGTCGTTTTATAACTTGGCTCACAGTGTGGGCAGTGTCAAGGCAAGTCCTGACATGATCAACACTGTTGTCACCGTGCATGGAAGAGAGCTTTCGAAAGTAGCTCACTAAACGATCGCTGACCTTCTAACCTTCTACCACAAGGAAAACTAGAATAGGTTTAAGGCACGATCGCCTCAATGCCTGCAAAGCTTGCTGACTAAATTGATGTGGCTTTGGAGAGAAGCGACTCGAGACTCATTTACTACACAGCTGGGTACATCGCTAGAAAATGTGTTTTCAAGCCGGTATGCTTACAATGCAAAGAATTGCATCTGTTTGAGAAAGCTGTCACTCTTGCCAAGCCTTTTAGATTTAGTTGCATGGCTGCTCAAACGCGGTGCGACGTCGTCCTTGGCCTCACACGAACACCACAGCAACGCAGCAACGATGTCGATGTGCCCGACGTGCGAGCCGCACGCGAGTACCAGAGAGGTCACCACCGCGTGACCGCTCGAACCATAGAAGCCATGGCCAGGTCTTCGATTGAATGTGATGGTGCCGCCACCTAGATTTTGAGAAAAAAAATGTCCCCACTTCCCCGAAGAGAATTATCAACGAGCTTATGGCAAGAAAAGTCAACAAGTTGCTCTGCTCCCCGAAGAGAATCGTCAGGAAACGCGAATGCATTGCGTAGCGTTCATAACAGCATTCGGCACGCGCGAACCCATCGCTAGAATAATAATTTTTCTACACCGTGTAGGAATCCCTCATGTGCGCACGTCTCCGTGTTTTAGAGTGATGACAACTTTGATCATGGTTGTTTACAACTGGCTTAAACGGCTGCCACATTTGATGGGCCGCCATGTTCATTCTAAACGGTAGCTCGTTCACATTGAAGGCAGCCCTGGTTTTAATCCAAGAACGAAGATGAATAGTACCAGCAGTCAATCATGCTACCGGCTGGAGAGTAAAGGTCCAAAAAAGGGGCCATCTTAGCACTTATGTTGAAGGAAGAGTGCGCGATGCAAAGCAGAAGTGGAGAAAGGTGAGTAGCAGGACAGAAAGCTCACATACGCCACAGGGACGTCTGACATCATGCCCATCAAGGTTCTGCCTCAAAGAAACTGGTGTGCAGCTGCGGCCTGCTAGCAATGTTTCAAAAATACAAGCAGGTCTTCAGACACACTGAAAGTAAATGGTTATTGGAACAGAAGCAGCTCTCAAGTAGAATTTTGATGTTTTCGTCTCTTTTTTTCTGTTTTTGTTCAGTGCGCTTTAAGCTCCGACTGAGGCATTATAGAGTGATGCATATTAGAGTAATTTGAGGGTCAGAGAGACACTCAAGTTCTGAAAGCTGAACCCGTGTTTTCTGAAGTTAGCCGCCGTTTTGTAGAACTGCAAAAACGTGTTTGTGCCTTAATTTTGTATAAAATACCTTTATACATTTCTTTTCCCTGATCTGGCAGAGCCATCGCATTGGTGGAAGGTGGATATTTAGGGAGCCTACATTTACAAGGGGGAGCACCTAGATGTCACTGTGACGGACTTCAATGTCTGTGCGGCATTCCTAAAGCGAATTCCCCTTATCACTACAGACACTTCAAAGACCCTTCAGTGCAAGGCTCGAGATCGTGCTGCATTATATGACGGCATCCATAACGCCAGAGAAGGCGAATCAAACAACCGGGTAGCTCGTGATGTTCTCTGTAAATGATACCCTAAATATTGCTTTTGTCTGTGATATCATTTCCTTTATCAAATTAGGTCCTGCGAACAAATATGTACACTATATAGACTGCTCAAAAGCTCTACAAGGTGTAAGCCTTTCCATAAATAGTAGGGCCCTTAATCATATACACCCCCCTCCCCTTATTCTGTGTATCAGACTAGACGAAAAGTAATGAGGACAAACCAAGTTCAGATTTAATTGCAAACAGCTTTTAAACAGCATGTGGTGCTAATTTCTTCAAACTTTCCTGCCTCCTTCACACTGTGACTGGTGGCTCGGGTCCTCGTAATGGGCCTACAATAAAGCAATAAGGCGAAAAGTCATATACACCGCCGACCTCACATACGGAGTCATACACATTTTCACTAGAAGTACTAAATAAGAACTAAGTTGAAGATATCAAATTATCTGTGTTGCTGGATATGAAACAAAATACGACAAAAATAACAAGGCAGCACATAGGACAAATTTCAGTTATGGGCCAAAAACCGACTTGCTCAGTACACATACTGCACCGTTTTGGAACAACAGACAGTACAGTAAATCGGGCGCTTTCTATATTAATAAAGCGAGAGCCTTTTTGGCATTATTCAGATACTTTCGATGTAGGTCTGTGTTTCCTTGAAGGAAAGAACGAATACCTTATGGCAAGCAGCAAGAAATTTAGGTGTGTTGAATCTGTGCAAGATTGCAAGAGTCTACAGCCTTGATCCGGACAAAAATTCCTATGCAGATATCAAACATGCAGAGGTGAAACAGGCCAATGCTCGTATTACCCGGAAACACTGCACCAGGGCCGGACCGTATAACATACAATATCCTCGGAAACTTAGATGACGTGTCTCTACAGAAGCTCAAGGATCTTCTTAAAGAACATTGGAGCAAGGGCACACTGCCTGCGTTTGGAAACGTGCACAGATTAATCTAATTCGAAATCAGCCTACTACTTCTCAAATATTTAGGATCCATCTCACTCACGAGCTCTGTAGTTAAACTTGTTGAGCATGTTGTTCTCCGTCGACTACAGCCACATTTAGAAGCCAGCTATTTCTTTCCCAACTACCAGTTTTGCTTTCGCCCTAACCTATCGGCGCAGAATGTCCTCCTGCATGTTAAAATAACTATTTCATCCCAAACAGCACACAGCCCAAATCAGAGCCATTCTCGTATTAGACATACAAAAGGCTTTCGACAATGTAGGTCACGGACACATTCTCAGGACATTGGCCACAAATGGCTGTGGTCGTAGGACCTGGAATTATGTCAAAGCTTTTTGAAAATCGCACCACCGAGGTTAGATTAGGTACACTGAAATCCACCACTTTTTTCTTCCCAAACAGGGGCACACCCCAAGGAGCTGTCCTATCGCCACTTTTATTCAATGTTCCCCTGGCGCCATTGGCCAAAGAGCTCGCTGATATTCCGAAACTACAGCATTCATTTTGCGCCGATGATATGAATCTGTGGATATGCCATGGCTCTATCGGGGAGCCACAAAACGTTCTACAAACTGCCGTCAACGTCATCGAGTGGCATATTAGAACAATGGTTCTCCACATTTCGCCAGGCAAGTCGGTGTTACAATTAAACCCCGCGTGCGTGACCAAAGCTTCGACCTGCACGTGCATGGTCAATCCGTGCCAAGAGTACATCAAATCTGAGTATTGAGTGTACACATACAATCAAACTTAGACGCAAACTTCATCTTGAACATTCTCGATGAGTAGATAAAGCAAATATCAGGACTGATCATGGTCTATCTGAAAAGGACATCATGCAAATTGTTGTAGCTTTTGAGGTAAGTCGTTTCGCTAATCATCTTTCGTATCACCACTTCACTCAAAAGCAAACCGAATGGGCTAACAATCTCGGCAAGCGGGCGGTTAAAACCTAATTGAGGTTTTCGATGCACACCAAAACTACTCTCTTCCTGGAGACTGGTCTGTATAATTCAGTGCACGAAATAATAGAGGCACAGAGAGGCAATCAACTCCTACGCCTTTCTTGGACACCTACAGGGCGGAAACTGCTCCTAACCATGGGGCTCAAATCAAGCGACACGATGCGTAACGAGAAACATGGTCGCCTATTCGAATAAGGGTCGCGGCACACATGCAAATTAAACCATTGCCGCGCAACATGAATCCACAATGCAACCCGGGCCAATGCAAGGCATGCGCTGATTATTACATAGGCGGTACAAAAATTGTGACGACGTCCTCTCTGCCGACGCTGCGGTATGCCCACTTGAAGGAACGGTCATGGCTGCTGCCTTGACAGAAGATGGGCACATTAGCACTTCCGCGTCCGTTAAAATGGCATGTCCCAACGTGGCTGAGGGGGTCGCACTAGCCCTAGCAGTGCTGAATGCGGCCAAAATTCTGCCAATACAGAAATATCCACTAATTCCCAAAACGCTTATCGATACTTCCATCAAGGCATAGCACCAAAGACAGTCTCACGCATACTGTGCAACATTCCTTCACTTTTCTATCCGGTGACTATCACGTGGGTGCCTAGCTATGAGTGTATCCCAGGGCATGAGCGCGTTCATTCGCATGTCCGAGGTCTTTCCATCCAGACTCTGGTGGCTCGTTTACCCGAACCCGTGAGAAAACCACAAGAGGGAATCGACACCTACCATGAGATTACGAGGTATTCCCGAAACGGTAGACGAGATTTCCCTGCCCCAAATTTCTTTCTCACCCCTAATCGGAGTTCAGTTTGGCACCAGCTGCAGGCAGAAGCATTGATTTGTTGTCCCTATCAGGCACACCCATTTTACCCCCTTTTCACCAACTACATTGAATCACCTGCAAGGCAACCCGGGCTGATATTTTTCACTTCTTTTGGATTTGCGCTAAGCCCGTCGCGATAGACCCTATCCCCAACCCTTCCCTTTTCTCGTGGAAGGCAGCTCTTTGGTTCACTGTCTCGGGCGACCAGTTGTGGCTGGTGCACCGGTCCTGCCATGAGATATAGACAAGGAGCTCCCGGACGTCTACAGCCAAACCACATTTACTTTATTTTTTTTCAAATAAAGTTCCATCCTCCTCCTCCAAAAATCTACAGGGAACGCCTTCGTCGGCGCGTCTGTCCACCTCTCCAAATGTCCTTCTTCAGTGGCCGAGGTGATATTGAAGGATCGCGAACATCTGCCAGCAAAAGAAGACGCAAACGCCAGCGTCTTGTCTGGTGTTTCCCGCGTCGAATGTGGCGACGACTTCGGAAACTGATGAAACGAAAGTGGTGAATGCATGAAGGACCACACGTTCGACTAGACATATCAATCGATTGGTGAACTGCGCTTCGACCATGAGGATAAATGAGAATTCTCAAGTTACTCAGTTTTCGCTCGCATAACCCGGCGTAGCCGAGCGAAGCCTGCTTCATTTTCTCGCTGTGCAAGTTGCCGTGTTTCCTTTACTCAGACTGCTTTTCGTCGCATGAATAAGTGAAAAATTTTCTAAATATGCGGCGATGTAATCAATCCACTCTCAATGTGGTCGATTAATTGAATAGACTGTTCAAAATCCTGCTGCTTCATTTGGATGAATAAATACTAACGTCCTAATTTTATTAGCAATTACCGTTGTAAATAGCTTCTATATAAAAGAGCGCAATTCTATCAGCCTCTAATTCTTCAAGTCCTTGTCATCTTCCTTCTTATGTATTAAGTTGATTTTAGCGGTCTTCCAAGATTCTGGTACGCACGGCACCAGGAGACACTTCGTAAACAGGGCGGCTAGTTTTTTCAACACAATCTGTCCTGTCTCTCAACAGATCTGATATGTTACATAATCCTCACTAGCGGCTTTGCCTCTTTCCATTCTCTTCAAGGCTTTCGTATTTTATTTCGTCTATCATTACTTGTGGGATGCCATCGTGGTTGCTGGTAGTTCTCATATTAGGGTCGTGGTTGTCCCAGCTACTGTAGAGATCTCCATAAAGCTTTTCAACTGTTTGAACTATCCTATCCACCTTGGTAGTTACCTTGCCTTCTTCCCCTCTTAGTGCATGCATCTGCTTTTTGCCAATCATAATTTTTCTCTCTATCATTTTGATGATTCCTTCTTTCTAGAGAGCGTGATGTATTTTTTCTAAATATACTTTGAGCGCGATCACATGACACAATCACTCACTCACTCACACACACACACAGCCAGGCATCGAACACCAACAGCGCTATTCTATATATTGTCGCGACGCAGACACAGCAAAAGTCATATATAGGAAAGATCACTTTAATTACAGGCAAAGCGCTCTTGAAGCAGACCGGGCAAGAACTTCGTCTTCCCTGCTTGCTGCGCTAGCTCTTCGCAGCAGGTTGAATGTGGCATTTTCCTCCCTCAAGGAAGAGCATCGTCCCGATGCTCTGTTACTAAATATGCGGTGTATATAGTCCACGTTTTATGCAACTGACCCAGTAAAATATGGCTTCATCCGCACAATAAATACGATTTCTGATCTCCACTAGCGAGTTCGCAAGGAAATGTCAAGGATGACCTCATAGATCACGCTGCAGAGAAGTTCTCACGCAGCAAGAAAGGAAGATGAAGTTTTTGTCCAGTCCACTTTACGTGTGCTTTGCACGTAATTAAAGTGAGCTCGCCTATATCTGACTACTACTGTGTCTGCATCGTGACACTAGTGGAGGTGCTGGGTACATGTCCAGGACACCTTCCAACAGCCGCGTATGTAGTCCACAAAAACATCCACTCGTCGAAACACTTGTAGCGCCATCATCACCATCATCATTTCTTCATCACCGCGCCGCGCCTCTCGCGCAGCTGATGCAAGCTCGAGCTGCGCGAGGATTAGAACGAGCTGACACGCCTGGCGTGGCGGGCGCTGGTACTCGACGTGGCTCCGCTTCAGGCCTGGAATAAAGTGGCGAGATCGGCACGGCCCCATCAGCCGCCTTCGACGTCATCTCACGTCTCTCTTCTTCTCTCGTCGCTACATTGGTGACCCGGAGAACACGCCCTTCGCCGAGCGGCCCACCGCCATGTTCCCGCAACTCTGCCCGCCAGTGCCGCCGTTCCAATCGACCTACCCCAAGGTATGGTTCATGCAGCTCGATGCCGTTCTGGCGTTGAATGGCGTCACGGACCAGCCGCTGATGCACGCCATTCTTCAAGACGCCCTTCCGGTAGAGTTGCGTCATCTCTCTGGCACTTCAACCTCCAGCCAGCAGCCTTACGATGACCTCTGCTCGGCGGTGCTTGCCAGACATGGCCTCACCTACCAACCGCTGCCGTTCACCCGCGACTTACAGGTTTCGTCTGCGTCGCAGCGTGCGGTACCCTCCGGCCCGAAAGCCTTCAGTGACCGGGACCTAACTTCCCCGACTACGTCTCCTACAACATCTCGTCCAGCCGCTATCAACGCGAGTCCCGTGTACGAATGCCCATCCGACGAGGTTCAGAACATTCGTGCTGTACGCGACCAGTCAGCCACGAAATCCGAGGAGCGTCTTCAATACGTTCCTGTAGCCAACGACCGGGTCGCCACGAGGTGCATTTTTTCGAAGTCCTCGACCGATTGTCCCTCGGGCACTCTCGCCACCCGCATGGCTTCTCCGGCGTACACAGACCACGATTTCTCAGACATGTTAGACTCCACGACGGCTTCATCGCCGCATGCCCCGGAGTCTGCCAGGACTACGGAAATCTTCACGCTCACTATTCGCCCCTTGGTCGCGGAGACTTCAGCGTCGACGATGTCCGAAGGCGCCTCCCCACCCACCTCGACGCTCTCTGCATCCTGCCAGCAGCGACCATCTTCAGCCCCGCAGTCTGCCGCAGCCGAAGTTAAAGTCATAAGCCGTCCACCACAGCCAAACTTCCGAGAGGCTGCGACTATGACTGACGCAGCTGAGGACGACGTACCTGGCGCGCCTATGGCACTGCAGACTAAATATGCCACACATGCTGTAGAGGTTGTCATCGATCATGCAGACCTGCACACCAACCCTCATGCGCGGAGAACCGATGGTCTTTCAGGTGTGCCACCCGATCCTTCATCAAAGCTCACGTCTTCTGAGCTTCCCAACTATTCCCCAGAGCATTTGGCGCCGGATGCAGTCCACCACACAGGCTCGTTGGTAACAACAGCGACGACGTGCGGTCCAACTGCATATCTGCCGCCCTTGAGAGTATGCCAACGAAATCATCACGTTCGGCATAATACAGAGAGGCCCTTTCTCAAGCCTCTCGCTAAACAGTCATGTGTTGCAGCCTTGGCCTTCAAGACGGCGCAAACACCTACGAGGTTTTCCCGGCGCAAGGGCCAACCACTTGCCGTGCACATGACTAGCCGCAATGCACGGCGTTTCCGCATCCGTCGACTCGGCCACACGCCCCGGCATGCTGGTCGCAGTGCTACGCGGAGGCCGGTGTTTCATCGACAGAGACGTCCGCACCAGCACGACCGCGACGCTGCTCCTGGTCGACAGCATGCTCGGCACCCTGTGCGCTGTCCGAGACCCCACTGTGGCTGTGAAACTTCAGTGCTCGGTCATCATGAGTGCGTTCCGATCCTTCACACTATTTCGCCCACATTGCCGGCGCGAGCTCTTCAGCGCCTGTCCACAGTTCCAGCTGTGGGCACGTTTGTCAGCCGCGTCTACTCGAAACGGCGGGTGCGCATTCGAATGGTCCCGCCGCGTAATTGTGGGATGGACGTGTCTATGAGCACAGCGATCCGGCACTTCCTTCTTCGTCCCTTGCGCTTCTCCCAGAGTCGCCCACCGGAGACACACTGCCTACTGATGGCCCATAAACGTTGACAACCTGGACTGGCCAAATGAACACTTTATGGATTGCCGTTCATGTATATAGAATTTGTCACTCTCTTTCTTTTTCACATGCCTTCAAATCGCGCAAAGCGCTAGGGGGGAGCCCTATAGCGCCATCATCACCATCATCATTTCTTCATCACCGCGCCGCACCTCTCGCGCAGCTGATGCAAGCTCGAGCTGCGCGAGGATTAGAACGAGGTGACACGCCTGGCGTGGCGGACGCTGGTAGTCGACGTGGCTCCGCTTCAGGCCTGGAATACAGTGGCGAGATCGGCACGGCCCCATCGGCCGTCTTCGACGTCATCTCACGTCTCTTCTTCTCTCGTCGCTACACGCTCATTCAGCGCGCCAGCCGCCACCTGTTAGGCCTGAGCCCAGAGTTCGGTCCTTGGCCGAAAACATGACCACGCCTGGAAGCAGTAGCCCCGCCATGACCAGCCCAAGCATGACACAGGTGGCTGTTTCCACCCCTAAAATCTCTGTGTACTTCCACGGCAACACATATGAGGACGCATATGACTGGCTCGAGGCCCATAAGCACACAGCCAACGGTAACAGGTGAAACGCCGCATATAAGTTGGCCTACGTCTAATTCCCTCTTCAAGACGGGGCTCGCACATGGTTCAGGAATAGCGTGTTGTCAACGTGGAACGAAGTGTGGCGGAAGTTCCTGTATATCTTCGCTAACACCGAAAGGCGGGAGCATGCACAACGACTCCTTGAATCACGGATTCAGAAGCCAAATGAGTCTGTTGCTAAGTTTGTTGAGGACACGGCTGGTCGCTTTCATCAAGCAGATCCCGATGTGTCCAAAAGCAGAAAGATTAGCCCACTCATGAGCGATGTTAAAGAGCAGCTTTTTGCTGGTCAAGCGTCGATGAAGTTTTGAAGGAGGCGACCGCCATAGAACGCGCATTACAGCTACGCTACCACAACTACAATTGCCCAAGCAACAGCGGACAAATCAGCGCAACCTCCGTGACCACTGTGGCACGATACGAGCGTTCTTTGCGTGACCTGACACGCGAAATTGTGCAACCCTACTCGATGCTCTAACAATGGAGCAAACAACTGCCTTTTCCTCAGAGATGGGTCTCCGCCTCTGCGTTCCCACACTTTCCTATTCTTCGAGCGTCGGCTAAGAAGAACTCCGTCATCTCAACAACGTACAGCTTAAATGACACTTTCGTGTGACAACAAGCCTCTCTAGATAGCCGGTCGGCTGTCTGGCGTTAGCAGACACGATTCTGCCATATATCCGCACGTATTGTTACAGCATAGTGCCACATTATCTTGTCGAGAGCCGTGTCGCGACAGCGACCACTTGTTTCTCAGTCTAAATCACCGTGAGAGCGATACCACCGTGCGCGTGACACCACAGCACAAGGTGCGGGGAACAAAGGCTCACAGGGTTCGACGACAAAGACGCGTTCAGTGAAGAACGCCATGATCCGCCTTTGGGCAGCCTCTTTTCATCAATTTTCGTTCTCGTCGGCCACTGTCTACCGACTGGCCATCCTGCGTGTGCCCCAAACATAACTGATGAAATGTTGTGTCATGGCTGGGCAAATACCAGACTTAGTAAAAACGCTCTGCAAATGCTCATTCAAATGGCATGCAATGTCACCAGGATCAGTAACAATTGAACCATATTAGAAATTTGAGATACTGGCTTTTTTTCGCTATATAATTGCAAAACTTTTTAGAATCTCCTGGAATAAAGTTTGGTAGCACCGCCATAAGACAGTGATCTTTCGAAGAGCGTGCCGCAAGTGCAAGGTTTTGTTTTAGTTCCTTTATATTGTCATCGTCTTTCTTGGGCAAACACGTAAACCCGCACTTGCTTGTCGGGCCTGCCTCTCTTCGGAAAGAAATTATGGAAGCGTGCCATGATAAAGCAACTTCTGGTCATCTAGGCTACACCCGAACATTGTGCCGACTACGATGCAAGTACTACTGGCCAAAATTACCTGCTGCTGTTAACCATCACGTGCGAACGTGCACCAACTGCCAAAGACGCAAAGCGCCTCCCAGCAAGCCAGCCGGTCACTTACATCCAGTCGAAGCACCAGAAAAGCCGTTCACCCAGGTTGGAATGAATTTCCTGGGTCCCTTTCCAACTTCCACAACAGGGAACAGATGGATTATTGTGGTCACTGATTACCTGTCCCGTTATGCGGAGACTAAAGCTATGCAGCGTGGCACAGCAGCAGAAGCCGCTCAGTTTTTCATCGAAAACATCGTCCTTCGGCATGGCGCTCCGACAACAGTGATCACAGACAGAGGACCTGCCTTCACCGCAGAGCTTTTGGAGTCGTTTCTCAGACTCAGCGGTACAGCTCACCGGAGAACAACTGCATACCATCCGCAGACAAAAGGACTGACGGAGTGCCTCAATAGGACCCTCACAGACATGATCAGTATGTACGTTGACACGGAATATAAAAACTGGGATCAGATATTGCCGTACGTGACCTTTGCTTATAACACCGCTCGCCAAGAAACCACTGGAATGACACCGTTCAGTCTGATCTATGGTCGCGACGTCACGACAACATTGGACGCCATGTTGCCGCATGAGTGTGACGACATCCATGTAGACGCCGAAGAATTCACTCAGCGTGCCGAAGAAGCCAGACAGCTCGCGCGCGTGCGCATCTGTCATCAGCAGCATCAAGATGCACAACGCTACGACACCCGACACAAGTTTGTTAGCTACTCACCAGGCGACAAAGTGTGGCTCTGGATTCCGATACGTCGACGTGGACTGTCTGAGAAACTGCTAAGGTGGTACTTTGGTCCATACAGCGTCACGCGACGCTTGAACGACGTGAACTACGAAGTCGTTCCCGACACTAATTGTAGATCTAAGCGCCAAAAGCATTTGCCCGAAGTCGTGCACGTCGTGCGTATGAAACCGTATTTATCGAGTTAATTAGCTCCCGGTTACCGTTTTCGTACGACCACTTCATAAGCCTGGTAGAGCATTTAAGTTGCGCATCGGGACGATGCTTCTTTCGGAGGGAGGCAAATGTCACGTGCTTGCCCAAGAAAGACGATGACAGTTGTGCATGTGCCACGAAGGACTAAGAATTGGACGAAGAAGAAGAACTCGCTTGCGCATTCTAATTAAAAAGATCGACCTGCTTCTGGTGTCTCAGTCTCTACGGCAAGACCTCTGTTTTGACGTCGTGACAATATTACCTATAGATATGCGCCCTTTTTTTAAACTTTTTTATTTTTCGCTTCAGGCGAATGGTATGACGCCTCATCCATGGTGTCTGCCTACAAATTAGTTTTTGTTTGGTTAGTAGAAACGAATATAACCAGTAGTGACACATATCTTTGAAACTACATCAAAGTAAGCTGACATCAGGGTGGGTAAAAGAAGGTTCTATTCGTTTCGTCGGCGTGGCGCGCAGCAGTCAAGGCTGTGGAAAGAGCTGCAGCTCTTTCGTAACGCGACTCAATTGTGAATCACCACGCCCCTTAGAGATTTTTCCAGAAATGGCTTGGCGATAGATGTGAGGAGGTTGCTCGTCATGGCGGCGATTTCGTGGGGGAGAGTTGGCGTGCCGAGAAGTTCTTTGATGTCTGTTTTTTTTCTTTTTTACACTGGTTTCTCTCGCGCACAAACGGCGCCTAGTATAGCTTCTATTGCTAGAGTTCGGAAGCGCGCGCTTTCTTGAGCACTCGTTCGTGACAATGCAGCTTATTCGAATGCGACATGCAGGATTGGTGAGCGAGCATGCAGATCTTCACTGCAGTGTCAGTTCTAATGAGAGGTTTATTCTCGCGGGTGTGGAAAACCTGAAGGAAAACCTGAGGTGTGGAAAACCAAGAACCATGCATTAATTTTTTTTATTGGGGTCTATCTTTAATGGGGCCTTATCAATGTATCTGACCATCTTGCCAGAAAATGGCGATGCCAATTTCTGGGCTCTCTCGTCATACACCAAGCGCCCCAAGTTTTCGTACTACAGCAGTATGCACAGCTTGTGTCATTTTTGACGACAATCGGTACGCCATGGCACTGATAATAATTTATTTACGTTTTCACCACCTCATCCTGCTTAATAATATCTGTAGTGCCACGATGACGTAATTTATTGCGCATCAGCTGAAACAGAATTATTCTCATTTTCATAATCGATGCTGGCAGATGATTTGATTGATTCGTAGGGTTTAATGTCCCAAAACCACCATTTGATTATAAGAGACGCCGTAGGGGAGGGCTTCGAAATTTTCGACTACCTGGGGTTTTTAAACGTGCACCAAAATCTGAGCACAGGGGCCTACAACATCTCCGTCTTCATCGGAAATACAGCCGCCGCAGCCGGGATTAGATCCCGCTACCTGCAGGTCAGCAGCCGAGTACCTTATCCACTAGACCACCACAGTGGGCGTTGCCGGCAGGGCCTCCAATTGCTTTGAGAAAGATAATCAGTAAAGACGATGCCAGATTGGCACAAACGCGTCATTGACTGTGCCAGTCTACTTCACTGGCCTCTCCATCACGGTTTCACTCTTTCCTGAACCCGACCATGTTGGAACTTTGAATGACGATCTGGTGTCAATTTGGGCCACGCTTGTGACTCTGGGCAGCGCGTTTATTTTTTCCTGGGCCACTCTACTTCATTTAAAATTCATGCCAGTTACATGTCTCAGCAAAATGAAACCCATCAAAGAGGCAGAAGATGTGAATGCACCCGATGTCAGGGCACTGGAGTGGCCACAGTATGCTCATTGCTGTTTTCGCATCAGATCAATCACCCACTAGTATTTTTGGTTCATTCACTGCTGACAAAATTACGCCAGACCACCCTTCCTAGGTTCTGTCTTTCTTGCAAGAATCTCGTTCTTATTTCTTGTTTAAAGTCGTCTAGGTCGCACTTCCACTGTTACTTATTGAACCGACACCGACGCTCCACTGCCACTCAGACAATGTCCGCAACGCTCACATCTCTCACTAAGTCGTGCGATTTGGGAACAATTGAATGTGCTTCGACGCGATAATATACGACCCTCAAACAGCCCATGGATGTCTCCATGATTGTTGTTGCGAAAAAGAACGGTTTTGTGTCGTTATAACTGCCCCAGCGACAGGTCAACAAGTCCACTCATACGATCATTTTTCCCTACCACTAGTATTCGACACGAAAAACGGCCTGCGAGAATAAATTTTTATCTCTTGATTTGGGCTCTGTCTATTGGCAATTACTCACGCCTGTGACTCTAGTACAAAGAAATAATTTGTCGCAACCTATGGATTGTACGTATGCATACTGTTTGGGTAGCGCCACCAGCCCACTGCTTTTGGAGCGGGATGAATGTGGATTAGCGCAACGTGAAGTGTAACAGTGCGTATGCTAACGGAGGGGCGTGATAGTCGCAGAGCCCTCTTCCTACTTATGACTCTTTGAAACTTCACAAACATTATGCCACCGCTATCGAAGATTTTGAAAGTAACGGGGCACCACCATTATGTCACCGCTATTGAAGATTTTAAAACTAACGGGGCCCTCGAATCGCGGTCGTCTCAGTGTTAGCATACTTTTGAAAAGCTACGCCGTATGCTGACGTCTTCTCCCATACAAGGAAAAAAAACCATGCCACCTACAGAGGCATACACACGTCACCTGCAGAGAAGCCACGTCACCTACAGAGGTATACGCCGGAAGTATTCGCTACTTGAGGTTTGTGGCCCCAATATTTCGTTTAAGCGCGATTTCTATGACTAGAATTTTGGGCACAGCTGTACGGTATGAGATTACCCGTGGTTATACAACAATTTGACGATGTTTACATTCAAAACAAACACTCGGGGACCAACGCCACTGCTGTGCTGCAGCCAAAGTTTGCGGCGATGATGATCACAGTGAGTACTTGATTTTCTTTGCATGCAAAACGAAGTCCGCTCCTTAATACAGTATATTATCAATGAAGATTATTGTACACGCTGTGCAGGCTTGTTGTAACAAAGTTACGTGTTATAGTGGGCAATGTACAGGGGGTTTATGGTTATTCGAGCTATAACCCGGTGCTTCGCAAATGCCAACTAGTTATTTTGACCCCTGCGCACTGTTACTGCGACGGGCTCTGACGCCACTCCTCTCGACCTTCGTATTTTCCTGCACAGACGTGTCTACGATTTCTCACACTACTAGAACATAATGAATTTCCAAGCCCGGCGAACGCATTCGTGGCGTACGTGTCTGCTTCTTGGCAAGTGACAGTTTTTTTTCTCTGTGTCTGGGTAGTGCGGCATACATATGTGATGCGTGTTGTGCACTGGATATTCGCATAGTGCTAACCTGTGAATCCGGACGACGGGATGATGCTGTGTGCAGAATAGTCGTGGTGATTACAACAATGAACTGAAGCTGATAGCCTTCTCGTTTCCTTAGGACGACTGAATAACTGAATGGGAGCATACCATTCGTCGAGATGATATTGACATCCGTTCTCTTCTTCACCCGAAGGTATGCGCGCGTTTACACTACCTGCTTCACAGTCGTTCCAATGGCACCATCTCCAACATGTTCCGCCTCTGACTTGTTAGCGTAAGCTCTGACACTGAACAATAAACGCACGTTTTCATCAGTACTTTCTCGGAACACGTATTTTTCCTTCAGGGTCGGTAAACATTTCGCTATTCGCGAATAGCACCGTGGGCTTCTCATAATATTACAGTTTACTTAGTTGAAAAAAGCAAGGAACGCTGGTGCATAACTTGGTGGATCGGTTTTGCGCATGGTATTTTCTTGCCAGTATTCCAAACACTTTCTTGCAGAAGTTTAATTTGGTGCCACTTTTGCCAGCACCTTAGACTAATAAAATTCCTTGAAGTAAATACTGGTATAAAACCACCAGATATATATGTCTATAGAACCTGCGGTAAAGCACTTTCCTTAGTGGTTTAGGCCCACCTGAAGCCAGAATATTTAAGGGCTGCTACCAAATATACCGATTCAAGTACTGGCACGACAGTGGATGATTGAATGGGAACTGAACAGAATAGTGTAGATGTCGTACGAAGACGTTCACCATTGGCTCAGTCCGCTTCATTTGGTCAGTGATATAGGGTGCTCAGCTGCTGACCCAAGGTGGCGGGTTCAATGCCAGTCGCGGTGGTTCCATTTAGATTGAGGCGTATTTCGTAGAAAATTATGTACTGTGCGATGCCAGAGCGCGGTAAAGAACATCAGATGGTCGAAATTTCCAGAGCTGCTCACTACGGTATCTCTCATAATCATATTCTGGTTTGTGGATAAAAAAAACTCATATAATAATATTATCCTAATGCTTCAACTTATACGAGCGACTATGCACCAGTACGAGGGCGGCCAGTTGTGTGGGTCAGAAGGCATTGTTTTTAACTAAACTGTTCGATGTCCGTTGCCAGGGGCATCATCACACTGACACTGTGCTGAATAACGCAGTTGTGGCAGCAGAAAACAAGTTGCAAAAACTTTTTCTCAATGAAGAGAGATGTTCTAAAAAATACCATAGCACTAGCTTGGCAAACGAAACAGCAGAGAGTTAGCAAATGACTAAAAACAGTTTCACCGCGTATTTTAGCTAGTGTGTGTGTGCATACGCCTGTGCGCAAGCGTATATGTGTGTTTGCGTTTTTGTTATTGTAAAATAGAAAGATTGATTTAATCATACCTATTTATTTTGTCACCTCGTCTTGGTCATAAAAATTTCCTCTTATAAATAGACTACAGGTTTGATTACGCACAATCTTTCGTGACATTTTTTTTGTGGAACAATAAGTGATATACACATAAATGAACAAATACCACTATACCACATTTAGTGCAATCAAATGCCAACATTTAGTGCAATCCCTACTTAACCCAGCGCCTTTTCGGACAAAAAAAAGGCGGAATAAAGCTGTTCCACATGTAAAACTAGCCGCGAACAATTCGTTCGAAAAGGAGACGATGGCGGCACTGGATTCCCTGCCTTCGTTATGCACGGTCACTAGGTCAATACAATAGACGCCACGGCTGCAGGGAGCAAGCATGAAAATATTTTTCTAAGAATTGTTGGCTTCGCCCACTCATCAAGATTTGCTTCGTGAATATTTGGTGATGTTTAATGCTTGCGAAGGAGTCTGAGTCACCAAACTTCTTGTGTAATTTCTATATTTAGTAAGACAGAAACTATAAAAATTTATATATGCAATACGTCATGTAATAAATGATAAACGCCCCACAGACACTTTTCGAAGGTATCAGGGCTTCAATAAAAAGTGAAAAAATAACATTGAAGCTTTATTTTGCGCAACATTGCAAGCACATCACGAAGATGTAATTATGCTTCGCCTTTGTTGGCTCTTGACTCCCGAGCAATTTTTTTGTCTATTTTTTTATCTGTAATATAGAAATCATTGCAATCTTTTTTTCCACACACTGGCCATGTCGTCTTGGCACATAATAGTTTTAGTCTGAAAGCAACGTTTGTCTTCTTGCTGATAGTTGCCATTGGAATCCAATTGCACCAGCATTAGGCATTGGTACATCCCTGTAATAATAAAAGGTAAAAAAGTACAGCCCATTTAATTCAAGTTTGCAGTTACTTGCTTAAGCAGCATTGCCTTCGTAACAGTAACACAATAATCTATAAATACATCACCATCACCATCATCATCAGCCTGCTAGCTGAAGAGCAAAATGCTCAGTGATGTTGCATCAATCAACTAAGTCCTCTGCTTTAGCTCTAGCTGAAGTATAAAATGATCACAAAACTGAAATTCGAAATATCTAATATAAAATTGCGGCAGAATTCACTTGTTCACATTATGTCACCGGGCTCGTAGTTTTCCACCGCTAACAAAGGGCTTCTAAGCTGATAGAAAATAAACTGATTGCACAGCCGAATATTGACCCTGTACCTTACCCATTTAACAAAACGGGAACGGTTGAAATCCGCAGCCTTCGGCAGTGACCATTACTATCGAAGCTATGTTGGTTTACGAAAATGTTCAAATCAACTTACTAGATAACTCCCAGAACTGTTCGAATGTATGCGGATTTAAATTATTTAAGAAGTAGCGTTTCAGAATTTCGTAACGAAGAGTGGCTGCAGTTGTCTGTGTGAAAATATAACGATAAATAAATGCAGGCCTAATTCTGTGCAATAGCTCGCAATATTTTTCCGCTTATTCAAGTACATATTGCCTCTAAGATGACGAGACGCTCATGGCAAAATATTCGAAACGAAAATCTCTGCTCTGCCTTTATCTTGTGAGGCTGGTCAATGAAATAGGCGTTGGCAGGGGATCAGTACATTGATTGCGCAAGCGAATGCTCTTTTAAATGTAATATACATGATGAAAAGGTGAGTCAGCGTTGCAATATTTAGAACAATGGGCGTTGAGATAATTACAAAATTAGATTTATGCGAGATTTCAGATCTCGTGTTCTTTTTTTGTTGCTGGAGAGAATCTTAGTAATAATATTGCCGTCGTGCGCTAATCTGTACTTATGAAAGTTTGCAAATGAAGATATTTGCCGCCACAACTATGTAGTGCGGTTTGTAACAGGAGGTGTGTGATACGCGGTAAATCAAAATTACGCGCAAGTTATTCTAATCAAATTATTGCATCCAAGCCATATTCCTCAACTATCACTGTATAGGTACGTAGTAAAAGTGTGTACTTTTGATCCGATAGTTCGGCAAATCGAATAATCTGAACATGTTTTCTGGTCACGGCAAGCATAAATATTGTTAATGCGTCAATATTTCGGTAATTGGGTCACATCTTTTCACAACAACATTAACAGGAACAATCATCACAGTTACTAAACAAAACCGCTGCAAATGTGAGTATCAAAGGGGTTCAAACTGAAGTCACAAAAAATTAAAATGGCATCTGGGCTACTTCTAGGCTTTGTCGCTCTCCACAATCTTACCATAAAACCTCTTTTCGCGACCAAGGCTTCAGCTACAGTGGCATTTTTGTTTATTTTTTGGTCTTTGGCACACGCGAATCTTGTCGTGAACTAATGCGCCTGTCTTTCGCTGAAGAAAAACGTTTCCTTGGCGAGCACGGGGTGGTATCAGTGGTGCAACTACATATAATTAGGTGAATACTGGGCAGTTTCCTCGTTATGGTATATTTATACGTCTGTAACAGTGAAATCAAAGATGCGGACAACAAAAAATGCTACTTTTTATTAAATATACGTAGTCCTATTCTACAATCACATCAACAAAGAAAAATGCACAAGTGTAAAAAAACTTCTCTGCTGTTTTCCGGGTATTCTTGATAATTCCTCATTAAGAAAGTTTTGACATTTTTAACAACCAAACTTTTAAAAAGTTCTCTTCGCTCGACATAGTGCCAACAGAGGTAAAGCAGGCACTACCGTGTCCTCCCTTTCACCCTGCAAGGATTAAAATATGTGTGGTGTTCTTGTTTGTCACTAATGACGTGTCGCTTGAGGCAGAATGTTATATAATTGTTAAGAAAAGCTCATCATCAGAAAAAATTAAGCCAGCTTTGCCCTACTTAAACAAACCCAGAAGCGCAGAAGTGCGTCTCTAATAAGCGACTCATTAAGGCCCAGGACCAGACCTCTCAAATCCTGGCCGTCCAGAGGGCCCACGCGAGGGCCGTCAGGTTTAACCTGATGGTCCCCGAGTGGGTCTAGCCAGGTGACGCTGAGTTTACTCGCGTCTATTGTGGAACGAATAAAGTTGTTTCACTCACTCACTCACTCTCTCTTGACATTTTAAATGCGAAGCATTTCTTAACTAACTTCGGTTGCTTTGAGCATAATTACCTATCCGCCTATGACTTTTAGCTTTCCTAGCAGTTTCGATTTTGGTATTGATACCAAAATTTTTTTGGCAAACATGACTGTATGACAAGCATAACTGACTATAGTCATAATTGAAATTATGACATGTATGTATGTCATGACTTACATTTCACGGTCTTGCTGCTCTTGCTGTGTTCTCATTCACATGACACATTGCAAAACTGGTATGGTCTGGCATGACTGCATGGAGAACACAAGTGACAAACCATAACGTGCAAAATGTCGCTAGGTGAAAATAACAGAATACAGGACGACGGTGCGACTAGAAAAAACGAGGTCTGTATTAACAGAACAAAAGAGCAGCCGCTTCGACTTTTTTTTCCTCGGAGGAGCCGTGGGCGCTGTCCACGCTCATCACTTAATCGTCCTCTGTCTTCTTTTCCGGCCTTTAGCCGTGACATTAGCCTCCCATTCAAGAAAGCATCGTCCCGATGCTTTATAATCAAAGTGGTTTGTACTCGTTGGAAACGCATGAGTTCATTCGGAGAAGTAAGGCTTCATGCGTACCGCGTGCACAACTTCTGGAGCATACCTTCGACGCGTTGAAAAGTGCGCAGTATCAGGAACAACCTCATAAATAATGTCACTGAGACGTCGCAGAACCTTATAGGGACCGAAGTACCGTCTTAACAGTTTTTCTGAGAGGCAACGGTGCCAAATCGGTGTCCATATCCAAACTTTCTGTTCTGGCTCTTAGGAGACTAGTCGGTGACGAAGGTTGTACCGTCTTGAATTGTAGTCCTGCTGGCGACTAATACGTAGGCGTGCAAGTTGTCGGGCTTCTTCGGCCAGCTGAGTGATATAATCAGCATCCCTTTCAGCGTCGTCGCACTCGTGTGGCAGCATAGCATCCAGCATAGTGAATGGCGTTGTTCTTGTTGTTTCTTGATGAGCCGTGTTATAGGCGAACGTGACATACGGCAAGATCTCGTCCCAGTTTTTATGCTCCACATCGACGTACATGCAGAGCATATCCGCTAGTGTCTTGTTGAGACGCTCCGTAAGACCATTCGCTTGCGGATGATACGCCATTGTGCGCCGGTGGGATGCACCACTAAGTCTTAAAACTGTCTGTAATAGTTTGGCTGCGAATTCAGTTCCCCTGTCAGTTATTACCATTGATGAAGCACCATGCCTCAGCACCACATTCTCTACGAAAAATCGCGCTGCTTCACTTGCCGTGCCTTTCTGCAAAGCCTTGGTTTCGGCGTAACGAGTGAGGTAGTCGGTGGCCACTATAATACATCTGCGACCTGCTGATAAGGTTGGAAATGGGCCCAGCAGATCCATTCCGACTTGAGCGAATGGAGTAACAGGCACATCAATAGGTTGGAGGAAGCCTGCTGGTTTGACGGGTGGAACTTTTCTGCGCTGGCAATCAAGGCACGTCCTAACATAGTGTTGAACGGTCGCCGTCAGTCTTGGCCAGTAGTAGCTTTGCCTCACTCTAACGTACGCGTGTAACCCAGGTGGCCGGTTTTGGTTCATCGTGGCATGCCTGTAATACTTCGCTCCTTAGAGATCTTGGGACGACGAATAAGTAGTCGTTTCCGTGTGGCGTGAAGTTCATCTTATACAGGACGTCGTTGCGCAAGCAAAATGACGAAAGCCCTCTCGCAAACAGTCTAGGTACAGCTGAAGTGCGACCCTCTAAAAAATTGCCCGCAGCTTCCCTCGGGGGAACACTGAGGAGGATGCGGAGCATATAATTGGTTAACGGGGTGTTAAAGTGCGACTTACTTGGGTCGATGGCTAAATTGGTTAACGTGGTTGTGAAATGGGGTGTTAAATTGCGACTTACTTGGGTCGATGGCTAAATTGGTTAACGTGGTTGTAGGAGGGGGTGTTAAATGAGTGAACACGTACACACGTATGCGAATGGGCGGCGCTGGTCGAAGGGACGTCGATCATTGTGTTTGTGGATTCGTTGGAATTCATTTCACCGCGACCTTGGACGTCGACGCGCCGTACAAAGCAACCGACGAGCGGCAACTGAGCGAGCGAGCGCCGACCTTGAGTACATATACAGCGCGACGGCGCATGCACTGTCAGCTGTTGAATGTTCTCGAAGGAGAAGCGCGCGCGCGGCACAGATGGCGACGGCGCGACGGCGCATGCGCTGTCAGCTGTCGAATGTTCTCGAAGGAGAAGCGCGCGCGGCACAGATGGTGGGCGACGGCGCGACGGCGCATGCGCGCGCGTCAGCTGTCGAATGTTCGAGAAGCGGTGCGGACGGCGCGGGCGGCGCACTACAAGGCGCGAGTATAAGATGCTTCCGCATCTAAAACGTATTATGGGTTCTAGTTCGGGGTCATCTCGTTGCAGCTGTACGACAGTTGCCGTGTTTACAACTCCGACAAAGGCTGTATCGTCATCTTCTGCCGTCGCAGGTTCGTATGGCGCACGAGAAAGGAAATCAGCGTCTGAATGTCGCTTCCCCGATCTGTAGACCACCATCATGTCAAATTCTTGAAGCTTCAGGCTCCAGCGCGCCAACCGTCCTAAAGGGTCTCTTAAATTCGTCAGCCAGCAGAGGGAGTGATGGTCGCTGACAACATTAAAAGGACGACCATACAGGTATGGGCGGAATTTCATAACCGCCCACACCACCGCAAGGCACTCTTTTTCCGTAGTGGAATCATTTTCTTCCGCACGTGAAAGAGTTCTGCTCGCGTAAGCAATTACTCGTTCGGCGCCATCCTGCCACTGCACGAGTACAGCTCCTAAGCCGACATATCTAGCGTCGGTGTGCACTGTTGTCGATGCTTCATCATCAAAGTGTGCGAAGACTGGTGGCTTCTGAAGGCGTTGCCGCAGCTCGTCGAATGATTTTTGCTGCTCTTCATTCCATACGAATGCGACGTCTTCTCTGGTAAGGCGGGTCAACGGCGAGGCAATGCGCGAGAAGTTCTCAATGAAGCGTCGGTAGTAAGCACACAGTCCTAAAAACCGTCTGACCGCCTTATTGTCAGTTGGCGCTGGAAAATTCGTAACGGCAGCTATTTTTTCAGGGTCAGGCCGCACACCTTCACTGCTGACAAGATGCGCCAGGAACAGAAATACTTCGAAGCCGAAATGGCCTTTTTCCGGCTTGAGTGTTAGTCCGGCGGAACGGATAGCTTGAAATACTGAGTGCAGTCGCCTGACGTGTTCGTCGAATGTTCCAGAAAATACGATGACATCATCTAAACACACTAAGCACGTCTGCCACTTGAGGCCTGATAGTACGGTGTCCATTAGCCGCTGAAACGTTGCCGGTGCTGAGCACAAGCCACATGGAAGTACCTTAAAATCAAAAACGCCATCAGTTGTGTCACGAAAGCTGTTTTCTGCCGGTCTTTTTCATCGACTTCTATCTGCCAATACCCACTCCTTAGGTCCATCGACGAGAAATAACGCGCGTGCCGTAGTCGATCGAGTGAATCGTCGATACGTGGAAGTGGGTAGACGTCTTTTTTGTCACCTGATTCAGCTTGCGGTAATCCACGCAGAAACGTGAGGTGCCGTCTTTTTCTTCACTAATACAACCGGCGAAGCCCAAGGGCTTTTCGACGGTTGAATAACGTCGTCTTCAAGCATCTGTCGCACCTGCTTTTCGATGGCTTCACGTTCTCGCGGAGCTACCTGGTACTAGTTTTGCCTGATGGGTCTGGTCATGTCGTCCGTTATACTTCGATGTTTCGTCAGCGGCGTTTGAGGGACCCTGAAAATCGAAGAGAAACAATCTTCAAACTTCTTAATAAGCTGCATGATACTTTGCTTCTGCGCCGGCAGCCAACTTTGGGCCAATATACAGATAGAGGTGCGGGGGTCACATCAGTTGAATTATCTTTTTCAAGAGTTAGGCAGTCTGTCATCTCGGCGAGGTCTTCCACGTACGCGACTGCCATGCCCCTCGTTAGATGTCGGCGGTCAGAGCTGAAGTTCGTAACAAGGACGAGCGTGTGTCCGAATTTTATGCTTACGACGCCTCTTGCGATAGATAAACCATGGCTGAATAGCAGTGTTGGAATTTGCTCGGCGATGTTTTCAGAATCGCTCAACGTGTCACATGTCACAGCCACGAGTGCACTGGACCGCGGTAGGATGGTCACGTCGTATTCGAAGACGCGCAAAAGCTGACGTCGCTGGTCTGTACAGGGCACATCCGAAACTTGATCTGTGGCCGTTTAAAACGTAACCGATCTCTCAGGAATGATGATAATGGCACCGTATTTACGCAAGAAATTCATGCCCAAGATCAGGTCTTTGCAGCACTCCGGTAAAATTACGAAAGTAGCGACGAAATCTGAACTGCCGATATTATTTCGAGCTGTACATTTGCAGTTGTCGTCACCAATTGACCCCCAGCGGTTCTTATGTTTGGGCCCATCAATATTGTTCTTACTTTCTTTAGGCAGTGGGCGAGTTTACGGCTGATAATAGAGATGTCCGCAACAGTATCTACCAGTGCTGTTAGTGGGCGTCCGTCTACATAATGTCTAGATTGGCGCTTACGATTTCCGTTGATGTCGGTGACGTCGTATCGTCCTTGGTATCGTGCGTTGTACGATCCGTGGTATCATTCGTCGTATCACGTCGTAGAGAAGATGTTGGGGGTGTGATAGCATCTCGACGGGCGGCAACCTTCCCCCCAAAGGTCGCAGCTGTTAGTTTCCCCGACGAGGGCTAGGAGATCTCCCCCGGACCACCTCGGAGTAACTACGCTGCGGCGGCGACTTTGGTGCAGGTGAAGGAGAGCGGGGTCGATGATACGGCACTTCAGGTTGCTGTGCTTGTGGGCCTGTACTACTGTCACGGCTGTTATCGAAATAGGCACGAGGGGAGGTTTGTAGAAATTTATGATGTCTGCGGTCACGGTACGGGGTATTGCGAAAAATATGGCCGGCTTCTCTGCAATGAAAGCAAAGTGGTCGATGGTCGACGGTGCGCCACAAGTCCGTCTTACGGATGAATTGTCGACTGGTGGGCATACCTAGCGACAAAAATGCAGATGTCGGCGGAGTGTACATCAGCGCCGTTTGCATAGGTACGTTGGACTGTGGATACGGCTGCGGCGGCGGATTGGGAGCTGGGGCCCACGGCTCGTTGTAAGGCCCTTGGCTCACGTCACGATAAGCCAGTGGTGACGAGTTGTACGACACTGGAGTGGGTCGACGCACAGCTGATGCGTAGCTTACAGACCGCTGGTCTGAGAGCGATTCGGGCAATTAAAATGCCTGGCGGAGTTCTTGCCGCACAACTTCTGCAACGCAAGCCATGGTATTTTCTTGCGGAGTCACAAGGAGGTTTCGGATCTCCTCCCGAACGGCCTCATGAATCAGTTCGCGCAAAGAGCACTCACTACCGGCACTCAAAGCAGAGAGGCTGGGAGATGTTTTGTTTGGTTGGTCATGGTATCGGCGCCGTTGGTGCAGTGCTCGCTCGATTGTTGTAGCCTCTTTGACAAATTCCGCTACGCTTGTTGGTGGGTTGCGTAGGAGACCGACAAACAGCTCTTCCTTGACGACCCTCATCAAATATCGGAGTTTTTTTTACCTTCAGGCATCTCGGGGTCGGGCCGCTGAAATAGGCGGGCCATGTCTTCCGCAAACATGGAGACGCTCTCGTTTGGTTTCTGTATGCGTGCCTTGATGAGCTGCAGAGCGGCATCACGGCGGTCGGCGTTTGCGAATGTCCCGAGAATTTGCTGCCGAAATTTCTCCCACGAAGACAGCGTTGACTCGTGGTTCTCGTACCACGTACCAGCGCTGTCTGCCAAAGCAAAGTTGACGCGCGATAGATTTTGTTCAGTGGACCAGCGGTTGGCTTTGGCGCCTCGCTCATACTGGGCTAACCAGTCCTCGACGTCTTCATAAACCTCATCGTGGAAGGTCTCGGGAATTAGAGGTTGATCAACAGTAAGCTATGAAGGCCCTCTGGTAGCCATTTCTCCTGGTACGGTGTGTTGCTGGAGAAGTTCGAGCGGGATCGCCTCGGGACTAAGACCTCGCTCTCGGTGACTGTAGCGGTGGACAGGAGTGTCCACTGCAGGAACGGATTGCGGTGGTGGACTCGATGTGCTAGGGCACGGAGGTGTCCCAAGCATCAGTTGGAGAAGTCCAGCACCTCCACCAATGTCGCTAGGTGAAAAATACCAGAATACAGGACGACGGTGCTACCAAAAAAAACGAAAAGAGCAGCCGCCTTCGACTTCTTCCTCGGAGAAAACGTGCGTGCTGTCCACGCTCACCACTTCATCGTCCTCTGTCTTCTTTCCCGGCCTTCAGCCATGACAATATGCATGTCATGTATGTCATGTACACGCCATGCACATGGGGCGCTCGCGGTCGTTTCGCATGCTTCATATACCAAACTTCGTATTACTGTACGTGAATAGATGACGAAAGTATATGTGGGAACATGACAACCATAAGATGCGCGCCCTGTAAGAACACGACTACAAGCCACACTCATGATGCGTTTTTGGCCATTTCGCTAGCTTCACATATACCGCATTTTGTATTACGTGACGCGAACGTACGACGAAGGTAAATGACACGTCCAAAGATGGTAATCATGACATGGAAGTCATGTACGGCATGATTTACGTATGCCTCGAAACGTGGTGCTACCTTTGTTGTGATATATCAACCTTCTTCTTGCGTGCTCGCACATCATCGATTCGCACTGTGCCTGCGATCTGGCAATTCTTTTCTTTCATTTTCTTTCGTCTTCTTTGTATCTCTCTTGAACACGCCATGATAAGACTTATCATGTTTTGTTCGTGTTTCCGAGACACAAAAAAAGAAACAACCTTCCGTGCAGCGTGCACCAAGCCGGAAGGCACAATCTAAATTGCGAGAACAGTTCAATTCACGCTGTCTCAAAAATTTGTGATACAGAACATGTTTAATGCCACCGCATTTTAGATTTATTTACTGTGAAACTGTTACAAACTCCATGAACGTGCGCGTGTTCTCGTTTTAGACTTGTGATTTCTTTGAGCAGCAGCTGCAAGTTCATACACGAAAGGCGCGTAAGCTGTCGCATGGAATAGATTATTGTGGAGAAAAGCATACGACAACGAATGCTATGGGCGAGCGCCATAATGTAGCCACAAGCCAAACGTGGTGAAAAGGGTATGCCAAGTAAGAGCATTTGACCCACCGGTCATGCACACTGGAAACAGAAATTTACCAGCGAAGCTGGTAAGCCATCTATCTATCGTTAACCGCAGCAAACGTATTATTTTATTTTCATTGCTTGACGGTGTTTACCTCAGTCCAAGCGAGCCGCGGACACGCGTCAGAGCATTCGAGTTATAGAGCTCACAGCTGTACAAAAGACTGTGTGCTTTACACCTTGAAAGTGTACTGACGGCTGGCGCTCTGTTCAGCTATATTAGTAAAGCGTGCACTTGAAGCCGTAGTCTGCCCCGCCGCGGTGGTCTAGTGGCTACGGTACTCGGCTGCTGACCCGCAGGTCGCGGGTTCAAATCCCGGCTGCGGCGGCTGCATTTCCGATGGAGGTGGAAATGTTGTAGGCCCGTGTACTCAGATTTGGGTGCACGTTAAAGAACCCCAGGTGGTCAAAATTTCCGGAGCCCTCCACTACGGCGTCTCTCATAATCATATGGTGGTTTTGGGACGTTACACCCCACAAATCAATCAATCAATCAATTGAGGCCGTAGTTTGAGCTGCAGTTCGAAGCTCACAGGTTTAGCCGAAGAGAATTGTTTACTCAGAAGAAGATGACTGCAGCCTTCGTCAAAGCCATTACCATTTCTGCTCATATATTTCTTTCTAATTTTAGCTGCCTCAATTATTGTTTTAACTTTCTGTTTTCTCAATTTGCTAGCTACTGCTCACACCCTCTATTTTTATATTTTTCTTTATTTTGTCTGTGTTTTGATATATCTTTCTTTGATTCTTTCTTTTTCGTTTTTTTACTATGTTTTGCTGCCTGCTCTCTCCTCGCCTCGCTTACCATCGTCTCTCTCTTCTTATACAGTACCAACGTATGTAATGCTCTACTAGTGAGCCTTGTTGCCGAGTAGTTCAAATGCTGGCCTTTGAATTGTGAAAACGCGAGCTCGAATTCTCCATCATCAAGAAGCTTTGTCGTCAAAAATCTCTCTTCGTTTCTCTATATATCTTTCTCTCTCGCTTTACCTTTTCATAGCCCGGGTGCGGTAGTCTAGTGACTAAGGTTCTCGACTGCCAACACGCAGTTCACGGGATCTAATCCCTGCAGTGGCGGTTGCATTTTAGAAGGAGGCGAACATGCTGTAGGCACGTGTGCTCAGATTAGGGTGCACGTTAAAGAACCCCAGATGAATAGTGGAAATTCCCGGAGCCATCCGCTGCCTCTTCTCTCATAATCATGTGGTTGTTTCTGGGCGTTATACCCCACTTAACATTAATATTAGTGGTAATATTTACATTTCCCTATTTATATTCTTCATTTTTTTCTATCTGTGTACTTGTTCTCTCCCCAGTCGATGATATTTCATTACTGGCCATGCAAACTGACACGTTTGTTCTGAGGCACATTTGTTCTGAGGAGGAGAATGTAGTGCGTTCTTGTTCATGATGATGATTGTGTCCGTACGTGGATTGTGATGGATGTCTGGCGATACAGATCTGCTCTATAACAGGAAAATTATACAAACTCAACTTATGATGTAATGATAGCCTCTGCATACAAATCAGGTTTGTTTTCGCTACGTGAAAATTGTTGGTGCAGCTGCATGTACAGTGAACTACGATACACGATACACAAAATGTATGGTTTTTGTATAGAGGAGCATATTCTATTGTTTCAATGAGCATGTCGTCCTAATGTTTTCACGGCTGCTTTAGAAGCATTTAAGTTGGCGCTTGCTTACCATTTCTGTAAGAACCAAAACCTAGAAGCAAGCAATCACTGCCGTAATCAAGAACAATGTATTTCCCTTGCAATTTATCGCCTCCTCCACTTACTGTGGGTTGTGATTCAGGTACCTCTGAAAAAAAAGCAATTGTGACAATACTTTCATTATTGCTTGTGTACCTAAAAAGCTTGAAAATGCTTTACGGAATGCACAAAATAATAAAACGAGCAGGCACATTTCCGGAAGTCATGTTGTATGACAAGGCGGCAGAATCATACGCTCCTCAGGGCATGTGAATTGGGCAACACGTTGGTTGTCTACTTTCGCAAATGTTAAAAGAGAAGTCGCTCATAAGCCATCGTCAGCATGAGCAGAAAAACGAGTAGATATCGTAAAGTGCAGAACAAGCGATTGGAAAAAAGATTCAGATACCTTCGCTATATGAATAAAATCAGTAAAGGGAAGCCTCGTGTCTTTTCTATAACTACTGCTTTCTAATTTAAATATTTATTTAGGTACATAGTTTTTGTCATTTTATTCCGTACATTCTTCTTGTTTCCTCTCTTTTTTTTGTTCTTTCTACTGCATTGCTCGCTCCCAGCTATCTCCTTCATGCTTGTAAGCAGGCTTTCATTCACACGTTGAACAAAGTGGCCCTTCAGTTGCAACAGAGATTAACAATGTCCACACGTCAATGGTAAGGCAAAATTAAAATTTGGTAGCCTGAAGTGATGAGTAGCTTCAACAGATGATGAAATTGTCATATCATGAATGGTTTATCGGCAACAAGACCATATTCCAGAGAGCTCAAATTATCAGAAAATGCTGCATACTTATAAACATGTGACAAACTCTATTCGCCAAATTTAGTCGCCCTCGCGTTGTCAGTTTTTACTTGTTAGTTTGTGATAAGACCTACAGCGCACAGAACTCTTAAAGCGCTGAAATTTGGGCGAGTTTGTGCTTGAACGTAGTGGTATTTAGAGCGCGTAAGCAGACAATAAACGAGAGACAGAGGTGTACAAGCGAGCGCTCACATAGGAAAGAACCTGGCCCTTTCTGTGAATAAACTTTAGTTTCAAGTGAACACGCGTCTGTAGAACTTTGTCGCTTGTTTATTGTGTGTTCACGTGCTCTAAATATTATTATGTTCAAGAGCTCCTAAGGCATTGCAATAAACTCAGCTGGACGCTACGACAAGCGTCGGACAGTCAGGCTATTCTGCCTTTCTGGTCATTACATGTTGTTGCAGTGTTTCTGCAAACCTCTCTATGAAATGTTTTCGCTTGTTTTTTTTTCTTTTTGGGGAAAGCTATGTCTCTCACACTCAATGATATGCTTGTTCATGGCTAGGTCGAGACGCCAAGATAGCATTCAACTGCTATCGTGGCCGATTTCACACGCTGCCAGCCAAGGTGTGAAGAAAACACTTTATTGGGTTAGCGAGAATGGGTTATTTATGAGTCCTGGGCCACCGCAAGGGCACACCATTGCGCAGTCGCCCAATACGCGTGTTATAGTATCACGGCTGCGCGTTCACAGGACGCTTCCTCTACATACTTTTTTTCTCTTTAGTGAATGCTTCTTCACATATATTTGTACTACGCAATATTTACTCAATAGTAAAATGAAATTTCTGAAGTAGCAACCTTATTAAATCTGTTATCATAAATTGTAGTTTCAGCATCGTTGAACCGGCATGGCAAACCTAGCTCGCCCTTGATGTGGCGACGAGGCACGCCGTTGATGGTACCAAGGGAGGCTTAGGCGCGGCTCCCTACATTTGCTGGTTGTGTTAGTAATGGTCATTCTTCTACCTCTTCTCTATTGATTATATTAGTGAAATCCTAACAAATATTTTTTTTTGTTCTAGTTATATCTCGTGATACACGAATTTCCAATCACATAATTAACGTCGTGTCGTTCTTGGCATTTTACTACATACGTAAAATATATACGTAAAATATTAGGTTTCAAAAAATTAAGGAGTCAACCCACCCCGGATAAAGGGTGGCAACCGAAGCTTGGGGGGCGCCCGCATGGGCAATATTATTGCTATAGCAATTACATGGACATTCTTGGCTGGATTTTGCCGTCACCCTCGGTGCCGACGACAGCAAAATCCAGCCAAGAGTATACATATATATATATATATATATATATATATATATATATATATATACAGGGTGTCTCACATAAGTTTTCAGCCAAGAATTTGAAAAAAGACACTTCAGTGGTGAATTGAGCCAAAGATGTACTACTCGCACTAGCCTGTAGGTACTTAGGCTAATTTTTATTTCTCCCCGTGCTGATATAATATTAAGATTTATATACCATGAACACTGAGATGTTAGCACTTTCAGAAACCACCGACAAAATTGTTTTCTACAAGATACGTTTGCGCTGTTATTTTTTACGCATTGTAAAGAAAACCTATAGCAGCACTTACCAGCACTATAGCAGAGCACCCCCAGTCCGTCACACGGCTTATTTTCACGTTTCGTGGGATTTTTTTACAACGTGGAAAAAAAAACAGCACGAGACGTATCTTACAGGCAACAATTTAGTCAGTGATTTCTGAAAGTGCTCTACAGCTCAGTGTTCATAGTATGGGTTACCATTCTATTACTAATATATATATACAAATAAGGTCGAAACTTTGTAAGGGCCCAGACGATCACCAGGCACTCTTTCTCCGTGACGGTGTAGTTTTCTCGGCTCTCGTGAGCGTACGGCTTGCATATGCTACGACATATTCAGGGAATTCCGCTTTGCGCTGCGCCAGGACAGCGTCGAGGAATACACCGCTGGCGTCTGTGTACACCTCCGTCGGGGCCGTAAAGTCGTAGTCGCGTAGAATGGGAGGAGACGTCAACAAATGGCGGAGCTTCGCGAACGCGTCGTCGCACTCAGACGACCACAAATTGAGGAGCCCATTACTTCCAAGAAGCTTCGTCAGCGGTGATATAATCGTAGCAGTTTTGTATGAAACGTCGGAAGTGTGAGCACAGGCCCATGAATCTACGTAGTCCTTTGACGGACACAGGTTTGGGGAATTCGGCCACGGTGCGAAGCTTGGCCGGATCAGGAAGAGTGCCGTCCTTGGACATGACGTACCCTAGGATGGTGAGTTGCCCTGCTGAAAAGCGGCACTTCTTCAGATTTAGTTGCAAGCCGGCTTTGCTCACACGTGCGAAAAGCTCTTTCAGACGTTGGAAATGCGTGGAGAAATCTGGAGCAAAGACAACGTCATAGAGATAGCACAAGCACGTGTACCATTTCAAGTTGCGCAGAACGGTGTCCATCATGCGCTCAGAGGTCGCAGGTGCATTACATAGACCAAATGGCACGACATTAAACTCGTACAAGCCGTCGGAAGTGACGAAGGCGGTCTTCGGTCGAGCGTCGTCAGCCTTGGTACTTGGCAGTACTCCGAGCGCAGACGAGAGAAGAAAAAAGTCGGCTCCGTGAAGGCTGTCAATCGTGTCATCGATGCGCGGCAGTGGATAAACTACCTTGCAAGTGATCTTATTGAGCCGTCTATAGTCCACACAGAACCGCGCAAAACCGCACAGAACCGTCTCTCTTCGCAACAAGAACAACAGGAGACGTAGAGGCTGTTCGGGGCTGTTCGTTAGCCGAATGACGTTGCGTCGGAGCATATCGTCAACCTGTGCGTTAATTACCCGACGTTCAGCAGGCCACACGCCGTATGGACGTTGCCGTTAAGGTAGATGGACACCAGTGTCGATGCGGTGCGTAACAGCGGACGTGCGACCGAGAAAACTTCACCCGACTTCGAAAGAAGAACGATATTTTAGCAACAGGTCCAGAAGCTGGGAACGCTGTACCGCCGTGTGATTGTCAGCAATGAAGGGGCGAAATACTTCAGCAGATGATGGATCAAAAGTGGAAACAGCATTGATGGTACGCGAACTGGGACAACGCGAGTCATCTGGTACGTCCCGGACTTGTGCGTCGTCCTTTGATTCTACTCTGCCGAGACATTCCCCTCAAAGCAAGGTAACAGTGTACGTAGATGGGTTGGTTACAAAATTAGCGGCGTTGCCTTGGGTGACTTGCACGGTCGCGAAAGGTACTAACAACCGTTTCCTGCTACAAGCGCTGTCTGATGGCGAAACGAGTGCAATAGTATTGGAGGAACCAGCGCAGTAGACCGACACAGCCGTCGTCAAGTTTGGAGGCACTGTTGTATCGTCTTTCATGAAAATCTTGCTCAGTTTCGAGGGGCTGTCTTCTGGCGTCAAATGCGCGAAGGGTTAGAGTTCAATTTCGGCGGAGGCACAATGGATGACGGCGTCGTGGCGCGAGAGAAAGTCCCATCCCAGGATTACGTCAGGAGATCATGCCGGAATGATCATGGGCTGGGCCTCATACAGAACGTCCTGAATGACAACGCGAGCTGTGCATTCTGCTGTAGGATGATTACGATGCAAACTAGCAGTACGGAGGGACAACCCAGAAAGTGGCGTCATCACTTTTTGAAGTAAGCGGCAGTTTTTCGTCCATAACTGTTACGGCAGCTCCAGTGTCAATAAAAGCCGATGCATGAACACCGTCTATAAGTACGTCAATGACATTCGAGGGGCTGCTCTGAGGGCTTTCACAATGCAATAGCGTCGCAGTCCTTGCCTCTGGGAGTGCGACGACTAGTTTTCCTGCTCATGAGCAGCCGAACTTGGCCGCACGGGGGACAAGTAACGACGTCATGGAGATGGCGACCTTCGAGGAGACGGACCTGGCCGAGACGACAGTGTCATAGACGGCAGTTCATCGTTACACGGACGGCTAAGCTGGCTAGCAACCGGCGAAGAATTGGGAGCCGGCTGTACTTGAGAGCAATAACAGGCTACGTGACCGGCGTGACCGCAAGCAAAGCAGATGGGCCGGTTGTCGGGTGTGCGCCATTGGTTCTCCGGGGTGGGTCTCGCCCGGAGCGGTGGCTGGAAAGGCTGAATGGTGGGCCGAAAATGAGGCTGAGGGGTTGCGCCAACATACGTAGTGGGCATACCCGCTGCAAAAGACGGAGGTCGAGGGGCAGCTCTGGCGTAAATCTGCGGGGCCGGTACTGGAACGACTTGGGGCGGCCTGGCGACAACTTGGGCGTAGCTGAGGAGCGTAGGAGCGGGAGGTTGTTGAAAGTGGTACGCAGGCATAACTTCCGCTATTTCCTGCTCAATCGCTCAATGGATAAGAGGGAGAAGGGTAGTGACCGATTGTTGAACAGCCGGTGGGTGGGCAAAGGGCAAAAGATAGAACTGGCGCGCGATTTCCTCACGGATGAAAGACTTGAGGACTGTCATGAACGCAACTTGGTCACAACTGGCCTCCAAGCCAGCAAGCGTTGTACCTCGTGGTGGGAAGCGACATGTCATCGAACGCTGCCGGCGGAGCTCTTCGTAGCTCTGACACAATGTGATGACCTCAGCTACTGTGCCGGGGTTTTGGGCAAGCAGCATCGTGAAGGCATCATCGTCAATGCCTATCATGATGTTTCGGATCTTGTCAGACTGGGACATAGTTTGATTGAATTTGTTGCACAAGTCCAGTACATCTTCAGTATAGCTGGTGAATGACTCACCAGCCTACTGAGCGCGTTCACGCAAGCGCTGCTCAGCTTGCAGCTTACGAACATCAGGGCTGCCGAAAACGTTGATCACAGTGGTTTTAAAATTGGACTAGGTTTCAAAATCAGACGCGTGGTTCTTGTGCCACAAACTGGCTTCATCCGCAAGGTAGAACACCAAGTTTATCAACTTGCCGTCCACATCCCGTTTGTTTGGCACGCTCAGTGCTCGTACATGGTGAGCCAGTCTTCCACGTCAGTGCCATCCGCGCCAGTGAAGATGGGTGGATCGCGGATCCTGGGAACACCAGGACAAGGCGGTAGCATGGAAGGAGTCATTTGCTGAGAGGCGTCGTTGGCCATGGTAGAAGCCAGGGCACGAGATCAAAGCTCCAAGGACATCGAAAGGAAACGCAGCAATCTCCACCAATTTGTTAAGGAGTTCATTATCAGGCAACCAGCGATGATACGCTATGGCGACAGTGACGGTCAAGCACGGACTCCCAGAGCAAGCGGCGTCCTTGTTGAATAGCCCCAATAGAAGGTACTCAAGAGTTTGACGTGTGACCCATTTCAGAGTTCGAAGGCTTTGCTAGAGTATATATATATATATATATATATATATATATATATATATATATATTGTGATGACCAAGACCGAAACTGGCACTCTGGCACAGATGCGCATGCTAGGCAAGCGAAGAAGAAGAGGAAAATAGAACAGTTTGCCCGACTAACGGGTGTTGTGTCTGTCTCGCTTATTACAATGGCGCAGTTCGACAAGTGAATCTTCTGCGGGAAGCCACCGGTACGTGTCTTCGTGGTTCGTCGGCATCACGGGCTTCTCCATCGAGGAACGCTGTTCACGCTTCCTTGGCAATGGGGTCCCACCCGCCGCTTCAGCTACCCTTCAAACCACCAGTGGACGGCGTCCAGGCCTCCCCTGGGGTTGTAGGGCTTGACCTTATTGACACCCTGCCACCGTTTCGCGGCAGCGATCCGCACCGGCTCCTGTCCTTTGGGAATGCCGCTCACGCTTCCCATGGCCTACATTCCCGTTGCCAATCTCTTTCAACATACGAGCTGCTAGGGAACGCCGTCCAGGCTTCTCTGCTTGTCAACCTCACCGGCGTGAGTGCTGCAACCGCTACTCATTCGCAGACCACGATCACCGACTCTTCGGACTTCACACACGACAGCGCCGCGAACCTGCGGCCTATCATCACACTACTCCGCGTCAAGACCAATGAACTGACAGCGTCAATCTCCGAGCGAGCTCCTACAATGTTGCCAGAATTGCGTGCCACTAACGCCGTGCTGGATGTAGCTGCGTCGCACGACCTTGAGGCGAGCCCGTTGGAGCAACGCAGGCAGCTTTGGTGCACCCTCCTGCAGCTCTCAGACCAGCTTGACGACGTTGCGTCAGTGATATCCGCACTTTCACGTGCCGCCCTACCATCGCCGTCCACCTACGAACTGCCGGAATTCGACGGGGTCCGGAACGATGCCGACAGCTGGGTGGCAACCGTCAACCCGCTAGCAATGCGCGCGTCCTGGACAGAGAATCAGAAATGGTATGTGGCCATAGACCGTCTTCGGGAAGGTGAAGCGGCGTGGCACCGGTATGAAGGTTGGAAGCCACAGTCATGGACGGAGTGGAGCTTCAAGCTCAGAGCTGCTTTCGGTCCGATTCCCTGTGCCACCTGCTTATGTAACTCGACCTTCTCTCAGAGCAGAACTCGAGAAAAGCCCGACGTAGAGGATGCGATACGAGACCCTACCATGCTGTCATCTCTCGGTGACCAAGATGTAGGGAACAATCACGATTGCGTAACTCTGTCTTGCACAGGAATTTCTGCTGTCGTATTTAGAGCTCCTGAGGAGCACCAGCCCGACGGTGTTGCTGTGCCCGGCGGATCCCTGATGGCAAGCTTTGCGCAACGCTCCGCAAGAGGCCCCAACGCAGGTCGTCCGGTCGACTTAGAGGTACCGGCCCCCATCCTACTGAACAATCTACCACCTAATGAGACAGGTCTTTCCGCTGAGTATAATAACATCCCATCTGACCAGACGGAACATGATATGCGTGCGACGCATGCACTGCCTGAATCAGTAGAGTCTCCGATTTTCGGAACGGCTTCCATCGAGGATCTCCCGCCAGTACGCAGCGTGGTTTCAAGAATCGCTGACTTTATAGCGTCCGGGAGCCCCATAGCGACAACGCTGCGCAAGTCACCGACTACGCAAGTGACGGCGCAGGAGCCACGCCACAGGTCAGCACGAGGACTTCACCCCAAGTTCGTGCAGATGTCTAATCGCACCGAAAAACATCTCTCAATTCGCAGAAAATTGCGCAGACGGCTGCATAAGATGCTACTCGTTTCGTTGCTGGATCCAACATTTCCGGCCCTGTTCTCTAAAATGTTGTGGGACAAAAGAAAGCGTTTTGTGATCAACCTGCGACTATTTCGATCCAGTTGGTGCCGCCCGCCAGAACCATCTTCAAGAAAACCACACCACCACAGGAAACTTGTACCACGAGAATGCCTGCTCGGTCCACCAAAGGAAAACCGGAGTTGAACTATTTTCTCTGAAAAGTCGCAGCGTGGCCGAGGCTGTAGACTTCTACGCGGCAGTCAATGTCGTCCCACGGAGTCATCATCAACAAGGGAACCAACCAGGACCCAGTCCCCACTACTACATGGCGAACGACCCAAGCGACATAGCCAGTGTCGGCCACCCGAGCCAATTTCGACAAACTTCCAGCGTGGTCGGGGCCGACCACGATGATTCAGCCAACCTCGCCCACCTGAAGCAATGTCAACTGCTGCAGCTGGCCTCACCCACCAGAACATTATCGTGTGGCCCATCGACAATGCTTGCAGTCATGGCCGAGGGTGGCGACCAAGACCGAAACTGACTCTTTGGCACAGACGCACATGCTAGGCAAGCGAAGAAGAAGAGGAGAATAGAACAGCTTGCCCGATGAACGGTTGTTCTGTCTCTCTCGCTTATTACAATATATATATATATATATATATATATATATATATATATATATATATATATATATATATGTGTGTGTGTGTGTGTGTGTGTGTGTGTGTTCTAAGCGTACGTTACGTAGGGAAAGATAAGATCCCAGTAGCTGTGGTTGAAGGTGACAGACGTAGAAATCATGTCGCCAATAGTGCGGTTGAAACGTTCGGTGAAGCTGTTTGTTTGTGGGCGATATACGGTAGTACAGCGTTGAGTGACTGGCATTCAGCAAGAAGTTTTTGAATGACATCCACGAGAAATACTTGGCCTCGTTCGCTCAAAAGTTTACGTGGAGCGCCATGACGCAGAAAAATACGTTGCAGCAGGAAAGACGTAACGTCACGTGACGTCGCGGCTGGTAGAGTGGCCGTTTCTGCATATCTCGTGAGATGGTCGATCGCTACATTATTCCAGCGATTCGCAGCTGATGTATATGGCAGAGAACCATACAGGTCCATTACAGCTCGGTAGAATAGTCGCACTGGGCACGGTAATGGCTGCATTGGTGCAGTAGGCCAGCTAAGATCGTGCTTGCGGCGTTGGCACTCTGTGCAAGATCGAGTGTACTTTTTAACAAATGTGTACATGCCGCGCCAATAAAACCAAAAACGTAGCCTTGCGTAGGTTTTAAACAAACCGGTGGGTGCACATTGCGGATCGGAATGGAAAGCAGCACATATGCTGGCACGATGATGTCTGGATACGACGAGTAGCCATTTGCGGCCGTCAGAGTGGTAGTAGCGGCAATAAAGCATTCCGTCACGGATGGCGACGTGAGAGGCTTGTTGGTGTAGCGCTCGAGATGGCGGGCGGGTGAGTGTTTCAGGTGGGTTATCCATCAGAAACGCAATCCACGAATCTTTGCGCTGCTCCGCAGCCATGTCGATTGGTCCTGATAGTGGCAGTAAGTTGTCTTGGATGGAGACATTCGCAATACCAGTAGAAACAGGTGAATGCGGAAGGGCATCGCATCGGCATGCTTTTGGCCTGAGCGATAAATGGCACGAATGTCGTACTCTTGGAGCCGTAAAGCCCATCGTGCCAAGCATCCGGAGGGATCTTTGAGGGAGAATAACAAGCAGAGCACGTGGTGGTCGGTAACAAGGTCAAACGGGCGGCCGTACAGATAAGGACGAATTTTCGTAATGGCTCAGGTGATCGCAAGGCATTCTTTCTCAGTTACCGAATAATTTGTTCCTGTTTTTGCAGGGGCGCGGTTCGCGTACTGAACAACATATTCTTGGTAACCAGGCTTGGTAACGAAGAACGACACCACCATCCGTGTAGATTTCTGTGGGAGCGCTTGAATCGAAATGACGCAGTATGGGTGGTGTTGTAAGCAGTTCAAGGAGCTTCGCAAATGCACTGTCACAGGCTGGAAACCACGCAGATAGACTGTAGTTTCCCTGATTTAGGTCTGTCAGAGGTGCCATGATTTAGGCGCAATCCCGGACGAAGCGGTGGAAGTATGAGCAAAGCCCAATGAAACTACGCAGCTCTTTCAGAGACGTGGGCCTCGGGAACTCGCGAACAGCACGTAGCTTAGCGGGTTGAGAGAGAACGCCATCCTTCGATACGACGTGTCCGAGGATGGTCAGCTTGCGCGCCCTATAGTTACAGTTCTTCAAGTTTAGTTGGAGGCCTGCTGCAGCGAGGCAACGTAGAACCTGTTCCAAGTCACGAATGTGCGTGGGAAAATCGGGCGAGAATAGCACCACATCCCCTAAGTAGCACAAACATATGTTCCATTTTAGACCTCGTAGGATACCGTTTATCATGCACTCGAATGCTACCGGCGTATTGCATAGGCCGAATGGCATCACGTTAAATTCGTATAAGCCGTCTGGCGTACCAAAGGTAGTTTTTGGCCTATCATCCTTATTTATGGGCACTTGCCAATACCCAGAGCGTAGATAAAGGGAGGAAAAGAACTCAATGCCTTGTAAAGAGTCGAAGCGTCATCAACCTTAGGAAAAGGATAAACATCCTTTCGTGTTATTTTTTAGACAGCGATGATCTAAGAAAAAGCGTGTTGTGCCATCCTTCTTTTTAATTAAAACAATCAGTGACGCCCAAAGACTGTTTGATAGTTGCACGACGCAGCGCTTTAGCATGTCACGTACTTGGTCTTCGATGACACGGCGTTCAATCGGCGAAACACGGTACGGTCGCTGCCGAAGTGGTGGATGATTACCTATGTCGATCTAGGGACATACAGCAGTTGTTAGACCTAAGGTAGCACTGTGGCTGTCAAAATACGACCGAACCTTGTCAAGGAGGCTCAAATTCTCACACTTCTGGTGTGAGTTCAGGCCTTCGTTGATGACTTGGTTGAAAATGGCGGCAGTACAAGGGCCAGTCATGGAAGTGCAGGAGCGGGTGCTGACTTCCGATGATCCATCAGGAACGTCAATTGTAGTGATGCTTTCGAATGATTCTATTGAGCCGATACATTCGCTCCAAAGCAGTGAAATCGTGAATGAGAACGGACTCCCCGAAGGCACGTTGGTCGCACCACCTCGAAGAGTAACGAGATCGGTTGGAAGCAGTGATGGGCGGTGATGAACAAAAGCACTGGAAGGCATGAAGAATGCGGTAGCGTCGACGACGGCGGAACACGACACAGGTGCGAAGACAGTAGCGCGCGTAGGGATCTGGATGTTGTCACTAATGAAACACTTCACGTAGGAAGGGCAATCGTCTGCAGGTAGAGCATCACCGATGAGACAAAAGGCGACTTCGGCACGGGCGATATCAATGACGGCTTGGTGATGGAAGAGAAAATCCCAACCTAAAATGAGGTCGCGAGAACAGTGCGAAATTACTACGAACTGCACTGTGTAGGGCACTCTCTGAATTACAAGCGTGGCGGTACACGCGGCCACAAGCTGCACGCGCTGTGCAGTGGCAGTATGAAGACTCGACCCCAAGTAGGGCGTTGTCACGTTTTCAATCGAACGACAAACTTTTTCGGCGATGACTGAAATGGTGGCACCGGTATCAATAAGGGCAAGTAGAGGTACACCTTCAAGAACGGCATTATTACATTCGGCGGCGAACGAAGAGGGCTTGTGCTTTGCAACGAGGGCGCAGTTCTGGCCTCGAGAACTGCGTCATTTAGTTTTCGGTGTCGAATATACGGGGGTGGCGACGCAACGGAAAGCCTGAGCGACGACGTGAAGAACGAGATTGGCGATCAAAAGGTAGTCGGTGGCTTGCTCGAGGAAGGTGCAATTCGAGGTCTGGAGTGTAGAGAAGCATGTGATCATAGTCATGTGGACGTGGGTTTTAACGTGAGTGGAGGGGGGTGGTAGTGGCACAGACGGGCGACGTGTATGAGTAGACCACACAAAAAGCAGATCAGTCGGTTGTCGGCAGTGCGCCATGGTATAAGGACTCGGTGGACTTGAGGTCATGGCGCCTGGGCGGCATAAACAGGAGCAGGCAGTGGAGGCGGCGCTCGGAACGTCCGTCATGAACGTGCTGCTACTTCGGCGTACGTTAATGGTGCATTGAGTGGTGGCACCAGCTGCGCAGGTAGGACTTCTGACACTTGGTCTTGTATAATAGTCGGTAGTGTAGGGGTAAGCGGTGCACTGCGCTCTGGTAGGCTGGAGCTGAGCGAGAGTTGGCGGGCAACTTTTTCGCGCACAAAATCTTTGATCTGCGAGAGGAGGAAATGATCTTGCGAGGGAGTTAAGCCGGACATGAATTCCTGATGTTGAAAAGCTCGGCGGGTGACGAGACGTTGCCGGCGGAGCTCATCATAGCTTTGGCAGAGCTCGGTAAGATTGGTGACAGTAGTCGCGCTTTTTGAAATGAGCATCTGGAATGCATCCTCTTCGATACGCTTAAAAGATGCTTGATTCGGTGCGCCTCTGCCATGTTCGCATCGACGCGTTTGCACAAGTCAATGACGTCCTCTATGTAACTGGTGAAATTCTTACCAGGCAGTTCAGACTTTGACTGAAGGTGCTGCTCCGCACAAAGTTTTGTGGACATCAGGACGATGGAAGACTTCGCTGAACTTTGTCTTATATGCTGTCCAGGTTGGAACGTCAGTTTCATGGTTCCGAAGCCACAAGTGGGCGATGCCACTGAGATAAATGCCGACGGTGGCCAGTCTCCTGGCTTCGTCCCATTTGTTCAAGAAACTCACTAGTTCGTAGGTAGCCAGCCAGTCGTCGACGTCGTGATCGTCAGTGCCACTAAATATGAGAGGGTCCCGCTGACGGACCGCACTGGAGCACACGATGGCCTGGGGAGCCATAGCTGGAGGGCTTGTGGCAGATGCAGTGGTCATGGCAGAATGTCGAGTCAGGCTTCGCAACTCCAGGATTGTAAGGAGACCCAGCAAACTCCACCAAATATTGTCATGGGGGTGAGAGAATGAATGAAATAAATATATTTACAAAATATACAGGAAGAGTCAAAGGCAGCTGCAGCCAAGATGGAAGAACAGCAGCAACAACAACACGAGCACGGTCGCTTTCATCGCCTTCGTCGTCTATGATGTTCTTTCGTTGCCGATGTCGTGTAACATATAACCCCCCCCTGTTGGCAGCGCCGTCTCGGCGACTAAAGGAGAGTAGGATCATATGCGGATATGTACGGTTTGAGGCGGGTCACGTGGACGACGTCAGTAGCAGGTACGGACGACGATGACTGACTGTCGAACGGAGCAATCTCGTATGTTACATTGGTAAGCCGGCGTAAAACCTTGTAAGGCCCCGAGTAGCGAGAAAGGAGCTTCGAAGAGAGGCCAACGTGGCGGCATGGTGTCCAGAGGAGGACCAATGAACCTGGAGAGTAGGAAACTACTCTGTGATGACTATCGTAGCGGGCCTTTTGAGAGAGCTGCGAGCAAAGAAGACGTTCCCGCGCAATTTGGCGGGCCACTTGAGCCCGAGCAGTGGCATCCCGGGCGTACTCTGTAACCGTTTGCGTAGTTGATGGGAGAAGAGTCTCGAAGGCTAACGCTGGGTGGCGGCCGAACAATAAATAGAAGGGGGAGAAGCCAGCGGTGTCGTGGCATGGCGAATTGTAAGCGAATATCACATAAGGTAAAGTACTATCCTAATCAAGGTGATCTTTGGAAACGTACATGGAGAGCATTGTTGTCAATGTTCGATTTAGGCGCTTGGTAAGACATTTGTTTGTGGGTGATAGGCCGTAGTGAGCTTCTGATGCGTCGAAAGCGAGCGAAGGATGTCACTTACTACTTTTGAAACAAATGAGCGGCCACGATCAGTCAGCAGCTGTCGAGGAGAGCCATGGCGAAAAATTACGTCATGAAGCAAGAAGTCCGCGACGTCAGTGGCACAGCTTGTCGGTAGCGCTCGTGTGATAGCGTATCTTGTGGCGTAATCAGTGGCTACGGCTTTTCACTTGTTTCCAGTTTGAGAAGGAACAAATGATCCAACGAGATCATGACCGACGCGGTAGAAGAAAACGGTGGGTATGTCTAATGGTTGGAGCAGACCAGCTGGTGGCAAGGTGGAATGTTTGGAGCGCTGGCAAGACTCACATGCAGCAACGTATCGGGGCACAGAACGGTAAAGGCCTGGTCAGAAGAATCTACGCCGCACGCGATCGTACGTGCGCGTGACTTCGAGATGTCCCGCGGTTGGCGCGTCGTGAAGCTGTCCAATTACAGTGGAACAGAGTGTCGCAGGAACTACGAGTAGTAGCTCTGGTCCTTCGGCGCTAGTGATGCGTCGGTAAAGAATGCCATAGCGTAGAACGAACAAGTGTAGCGAAGGGTCTACGTGGGACAAGCGTAGACTCTGCATGATAGATCGCAAGTGGACATCGCTGAGCTGTTCCTTGCGTATGTCGGTGAAAGCCGACATGGCGAAGACACAAGGGTCAGAAGCATGTGCTGGAAGGTCAGGTGGGTTCACGGGGTGACAGGATAGACAGTCGGCATCCTGGTGCATTAGGCCAGATTTGTATGCCACGTCGAAGCTGTATTCTTGTAGTTTCAAGACCCAACGGCCAAGTCGTCCTGTTGGATCTTTAAGGGACGACAGCCAGCACAAGGCATGGCGATCTGTAATTACCGAAAAGGTGTGGCCAAACAAGTATGGTCGAAATTTTCCGACTGCCTAGACTAACGCGAGGCACTCACGCTCTGTAATGGAAAACTTGCCCTCCGAAGGAGAAAGGAGGCGACTGGCATAAGCAATGACGCGATCCTGTCCTCGTTGCCACTGGGCGAGAACAGCACCAATTCCAAGTCTGCTGGCATCGATACGAACTTCAGTATGGGCTGACGGGTCGAAATGGGCCAAGATGAGTGTGGAAGTAAGTAATGTTGTAAGGGTGCTGAAGGCAGTTGCTTGGTCAGTACCCCAATAAAAAGGCATGTCCTTTTTCAGTAGCTCTGTAAGTGGTCGGGCAATGTCAGCAAAATTCTTCACGAAACGACGAAAGTAAGAACAAAACCCAATAAAACACCTTACATCTTTTGCTGAATGTGGTATGGGAAAATCTTCGACAACTCGAATTTTGTCAGGATCAGGTTGCACGCTTTGAGCACTGACAAGGTGGCCCAGCACAGTGATTTCCCGACGGCCAAAGCGACATTTGGAAGAGTTGAGCTGAAGTCCTGCTTTCCGGAAAACCTCAAGAACAGCCGTTAGGCGGCTAAGGTGGCTTTCGAATGTAGGTGAAAATACGATCACGTCATCGAGATAGCACAGGCACGTGGACCATTTGTATCCACATAGGAGAGAGTCCATAATTCTTTCAAATGCAGCTGGCGCATTACACAATCTGAATGACATAACCTTGAACTGGAAAAGTCCATCCGGTGTTATGAATGCGGTTTTCTCACGGTCTCAATGATCGAGAGAAATCTGCCAGTATCCTGATCGCAAGTCGATAGATGAAAAATAGGCAGACTCATGTAGGCAGTCGAGAGCATCGTCAATCCGCGGCAGTGGATACACGTCCTTACGTGTTACTTTGTTTAAGTGACGGTAGTCTACGCAGAAGCGCCAGCTGCCATCCTTTTTCTTGACTAGCATGACCGGCGATGCCCATGGACTGCAGGAAGTTTCGATGGCGTCTTTTGTGAGCATTTGTTCAACTTCCTGCTGGATAACTTGTCGCTCAGCATTAGACACGCCATAAGGACGTCGTCAGATGGGGCTGGCGTCTGCAGTGTTATTCCTAGGAGTTACAAAGAATGTCTGACACAAAGGGCGGTCATCAAAATCAAAGATGTCGCGGTAGGATTTCAGCAGGTGCCGGATGTCAGCTGTCTGTGCTGGAAGAAGGTCCGGGGCGATCGTCTTGTCGATAGTGGCATCCGCTGCGCTCTTCGAGGATGAAAACAGAGCAGAGGACGAAGAAGATTCGGCAACGAACGCCGAAATGGCAGCATCTATAGAAAAAAACTTTTGCCAAAGTCATATCATCTGGGATAACTTGAGCGCACCAGCTGAAGTTTAGGATCGGAAGAGATGCTGTATTTTCCGTGATTTTCAAAAGTGTGTGAGGCACGGCAACATTTTTGGCCAGCAGAACGTCAGCAATAGGTGTCAACATGTAGTCACCATCGAGAACAGGAGGGACAGATCTCAGGTTCACGTAAGTAACGGCTTGAGGTGCTAGGCGAACGTGATCTGCAGAACACAGACGGGGTGGAGCTGGTGTTGGGTCGACATGGTAACACGGTAAATCAAGTTGAAGCATGCCGGTTCCATATTCAATAAGGGCAAAGTGGGCGGATAAAAAGTCCATGCCGAGGATAAGTTCATTCGAGCATTTCTCGAGCACAGCAAATAGCACTGTCGTGGAACGATCAGCCACACTTATACACACGGAGCACATTCCAAGCACGGGAAACGTGCCGCCGTCGGCGACCTAGATGAGTGGCACTGTGGGTGGCGTTAAAACATTCCTAAGGCGGCAACGAAGTTCTGAATTCATCACTGATATGTGAGCCCCTGTGTCCACAAGTGCAACAACGGGTGTGTCATCTACTTCAACGTCAATAAGGTTGCGTCGAGTCGACAGCATGGTCAAAGGATTTGGCGGGCAAGTGGTCGATGCAGCATCACCTCCGGGAGCTGCATCATCTAGTTTTCCCGCAGCAGGTGGTTCGTCGGCGACGTTGGTCGGCGAAATTGGGGCTAGCGAGACGATGGGCGACGGGAGAGCGGCGAACGGGACTGGTGAGCATGCGGAGATGGAGAGCGACGACGATATAGCGGCATAGAAGGAACGTCTTCACTGGTGGCCTGAGGTGACTCCCGGTAAGTTTGAAAGCGTCCATGATCCCTCTCTGGCCGATGGGGGTACCCATAGGATGCCTGATGCCAATACCACCGAGTGTTACAATGGCGGGCAACATGTCCGATACAGTGACAGTTGAAACAAATCGGGCGATCGTCAGCAGTCCTCCAATCGGCGTGATTACGAGGGCGCGACGGAAGGTTTTGGCTTTGGACATACGAAACAGGGGGTCGTCGACAGTTGACCAGCTGAGAGGGAGCTGTTGTGCACTCGGATGCCAGTCCAGTATTTAAAAGCTCTTGTCGCACAATGGCATGTACCAGTCGCATCATCTGAGGGCTAGAGTCACAGGCATGAGAGCACGTGGATGCAGAAGACAGAGCTTCAAGTTCACGTCTGATGATCTTGGTCACGTGCTCTGCAGTTAACGGCGTCTGTAGCTCAGGCCTGTCTTCGCATGACCAGGTTGCTGCTGTGTTTGCTAGTAGAGTGAAATTATGGGCGATACGTCGACTTTTTGCGGCCTCAAAACGCTGGCACTCCTTGATGATGGCATCTACCATGCATGTTGCAGTCCTTGCATATGGGAAGGTTGAATGCATCATCTGCAATGCCTTTCAATATGTGAGCTACTTTTTCGGTTTCTTCCACACCTTTAACCACTTTTCGGCACACGGCAAGCACGTCCTGTATTCACGTAGGACTCTGATGACGTTTGCGCACGAGATGCCAACTTCTTTTTGGCCGCTGCCTTCCTACCCACAGACTTGCCGAAAAGGGCGCGCATCTTTTCTTTGCACGCATCCTAGCTTCCAATTTCACCTTCGTGGTTCTCGAACCACACTTTTGCTGTTCCTTTCAAGTAGAAAAGATATTGGCTAACATAAAAGTTTCATCCCAGCGGTAATTCTTGCTTGTACGTTCGTACAATGGCAACCATTCTTCGATGTCGACATCATCCGTGCCACAGAACGTGCAAGGATCTTTTATCTCCGGAAGGACAACAGTTGTTGTTGTAGTCGCCTCGGCGGGAGCCGGTCCCTGGTTTGCCATGGTGGAAAAATCCTAGCGTCGGCCACCGTGGAGCTCCGTTATATCGTGTTGTACCAAGCACCACCACCAAATGTCACGGGGGTGAGAGAATGAATAAAATAAGTATATTTACAAAATATAAAAGGAGAGTCACAGGCACCTGCAGCCAAGATGAAAGAACAGCAGCAGCAACAACATGTGCACGGTCGCTTTCATCGTCCTGGTCGTCTATGATGCTCTTTCGTTGCCGATGTCGTGTAACAATATAATGAAGAACTGAGACAGCCAGAACTGTTATTTCAGATCAGATAGGAGGGTAGGCGTAGCCAGCGAAAGAAGCGACAACGTCCAGGCCGAGCGTCTCGCGCTTAGCACTGTCGATATGTTTGCCGACCTTTGCATTACCCACTACTCCTTCATTACGTATTGCGACACTGCACCACAAGCGACGACAGGCTTTTCTCCCTTCTTTTTACTCTATGGTCGAAAGCTATCATCCCCAATCGACACCATTCTCCCCTACCGACCCAACTCATTCGAAGGCACACCACTTTCTAAAACCGGTCGTTGTGCGGAAGAATGTCGGCAGTTAGCTCGCACCTTTAGAACACAAGAACAAGGGCAAGAGAAATTTCGTCATGACGACGGACGGTCTCACTACCAGTTTTCGCACAACTCTCTTGTTTGGCGGTGGGTGCCTCCCACTGCTGCTACTGGTACCTCTACAAAGTTCATCAGCAGGTACTGTGGACCTTATCGTGTCATAGAGCAAACTTCTGTTGCCAACTACCTCATCAAACCCCTCACGCCCACCGCGGACCTGCGCTGCCAAGGCCGCGAAATTGTACACGTGGATCGTCTCAAACCGTATCACGAAGCACTTGTCCTAACGGCACCGTAGAACACCTACTTGGCTCCGGGTTCAGCGAGTGGAAAATGTGTAATGAAGAAGTAGTGGGTCATGTAAAGCTCGGCAAAGACATCGTCAATGCTAAGCGCGAGACGCTTGGTAGAATGTTGTTGCTGCTTTCGCTGGCTAGGCCTACGCTCCTACCTGGTCTGAAATAGCAGTTATGGCTGCCTCAGCTTTATATATATATATATATATATATATATATATATATATATATATATATATATATATATATATATATATATATATATATATATATATATGGAAGCCCTGAAAAATAAGCCAGAAAATGACTCCGGCACACGACATCGAACGTCCGACCACTTGCTTGCGAGTGTGAGGCCTGAGCCACTGAGCCACAAAAAATAACATTTTTCAGCGTTGAAACGGCAAGCAGTTAATATCTACCACTTACCGCTGGTGATTTTGACCTCAGGGGAACCATCGTCTTTTGAGTATTTTCAGCGAGATGGCGAAATGAGCATGTGTCGCCAGATTGTCACTACGAGGCGAGTCGTGCTCATGCGTTCATCTCTCACGAGTACGCTTCCCCGCGGAGGGTGAGTAAGAAGAACAGAGGCTCACGCGTGCACCTCTTTATCTTGCGGTGAGGGGAATTGTATGCCTTGGGCTTTCACCGAAATGATTATGCTGTGGTTACTGGGAGTGAGAGAAAAAAACCTTTATTATATATATATAAAGGGAGTACGTGGGAGGTGAGCCAATTTAAGCCACCCATCACGAACACTTTAGGTGGGCTGCCCATTGCAGAAGCCCATTGGCGTCCAATGCGACTCGGGCTTGGTTTACCAGGGCTTTCTGGCTCACCACGTTGGAGCAGCTGAGCAGGGCTGCCTCTCAGTTCTCCCGGGTTGGGTTCAGTTTCAGAGTGTGGCGAGGGTTTGACTGGCATGCCCACACCATGCGGAAGATGTCAAAAGGCTTCTCTGCACAGTGCGGGAACTTTCTTGTATAGGCAGAATTGAAATATTTAAAAACTGCCGGGCACAGCAGTGTTTCGCTGTAAAGGTGGAGGAGCAAACGTTCCTCCGCCTTTGTAAGACCCTTACAGGGTCTAGAATAAAGTGAATGGCAAAATCGGTATAATTCAGTAATTTCTCAAAATGTTGAGGCCGGATTGGGTTCGAGATCTATTTCGGAAAGGTATGAAGGCGTTACCCGGAGAGTGAGCACGTGGGCGATGGCATCAGCCGTCTCATTGCCTTCGATGCCCATGTGTGCAGGAGCCGATATGATCCTTCGGGACACTGGGGCCCCGACGTAATTGCTGTTTTGTGAGATGCGGTACGCCAGGTGTGGAACATATCCACGTTGAATATTTCAGCAGGCCTCTCTCGAATCTGTTATATGACGCGCGAGTCCAGGTATGCAGACGCAAGTGCGATGGCGACTTCCTCTGCATCTGTTATGTCCTGTGCTTCGAGTGTGAGGCCATTTACCACAACATTTTTGTTGACGACTGCAGCCGAGTACCACCCCCATGGTGAGGGCCGGAGGTGTCCACGTAAAATGCCAAGTTATTTCCTACGGTGGCGAGCTAGTGCCTCCATCCGCGCAAGGCGCTTGCCACTGTGGTCGTCACGTGTCATATTTGCCGGAAGAGAGTGCACATGCAGGGCGTATCTCCAGACTTCTGGAATGCGTACGCGCTCTTCCGTCTCTGTTGGGTGGTGGATGTGTAGTCGGCCTAATAGGCAGCGACCCGACAGAGTCTTTGAAAGTCTTGCGTATTGATTGGTCAAGTGTGCCTCCCGGAGCTCTGCAAAAGCGTTTACCATCCCCAGGCCCATAAGACGCTGGTTGGCCGTGGTTATAGGGAGATCGAGGGCACGTTTGTACATCTTCTTGAGAATAACCTCAAGGGTGTTCTCGTCAAACTTGCAGAGGTAGAGGTAAAGAGCCGAGTAGAGGACTTGACTTTTTGCGAATGCATGCGCCAGCTTCAAGGCGTCTCTGCAACGTAACCCCCCGCGCTTGTTGGAAACCCGGCGGACCATACTGCTCATCTGGCGTCCCACCTTACTTAGTTTTGTCAATGTTGTATCGACTCAGCGATGTTTGTGAATAAACAGACCCAGTACTCTGATCTCATTGTGTTCTGGGATGGGTCTGCTTTGCAAGGACAGTTCAATGTTGTAGTGCACTTTGGCGAGGAGCGAATGTGCGCAAATTCCGATTTTGTCGGGGAGCACTGAAGACCGCAGCGGTGGCCGCAGGTATCCACGATCTCCACCTCTTGCTGCAGATTGGCTTCTATGTCTCCTACTGATCCGAGTTTAGCCCATATGGTAATGTCGTCGGCAAAAAGTGTGTGTTGTATGCCTTGAACACTCTCCAGCTGAGCTGCCAGGTTTGTTATTGCCAGATTAAACTGTAGGGGTGAAAGGACTACGCCCTGTGGGATACTTTTCGTTTTTAATTGGTAGGAACCGTGTTCTCCACTTTGTATTCGTCTGTATGACTGTCGGTCAGAGATAAATTGTCGAATGTATCGAAACCTGTTGTGTTCACAGTTGGTTTGGAGAAGGTGCAACAGAATGATGTCATGTGTGACGTTCTCTAAAGCTTCTTTCCTGTAGAGGGCGAGTACTGCCTTGTCATTAAGGGGGTAACCGACGGGATTTAGAATTTCACGGTTTAATTGAAGCAAAACGTCTTGCGCGTACCGATGCGGGCGGAACCCGAATATGGTGTCGGCAATTACGTGTTGGTTCTCCAAAATCTCGGATAGCCAATCTCGCACCATAGTCTCCATCAGCTTTCACGCACAAGACGTGAGAGAGATGGGGCGATGGTTATCCGTGTTCATTGCTTTGCCGGCTTTTGGAATGAAAGTGACCACGTCAGTCTTCTATTAGACTGGGAGGGGTGTCCCACCAAGCCAGATAGTGTTACTGGTAGTTACTGGGAGCACTAAGGTTACTCTTTCGCTGCCTAATCTCCGTTCGTGACAAATGCATGCTTTTAGACTCAGCGAAGTAAAAAAAATATACGCTTATTCGCATTCATCTCTGCCTATGAGTACGTTTTGTGCGTCATTTGTGCGTGAGCAACGTGGGGCCCGTTCCAATCTCGTTGCCCTTTTTCGCGTGACACTCCATTTGGTTGCCGACGCAATCAGTGCTTCGCATCAGCGGCAAAACTGTGACTTCTTTACGTTCTTTCTTAGGTTCGTTATGTAGATATGCTCCGCCTATCTATGTTCTTTTTTCTTCTATAGTTAGAGTTCTCTCTTAATCTAGATGATCTCGAGTGAAACACTTCTGTTGCTGCAGGTGACAAATACGTTCGTGAATTCATACCCAGATAATTAGGTAAGGAGAAGACGTAAAATGAAGGTCGTGTTATAAATGTTGAAACTGCCGTATGAAAAACAGTCAGTTGGTTACAAGCGGAGCGTTAGAGAGAGCATCAATAAAAAAAACGTGCGTGAAAATTCACATGTAATCGCAATAGTTTTGGGGCAACGTTTCTGCAATTTCACTGCTGCGGATTTTTCCTTATAAAACTTCACAGACTTCTCTAGTGTCATTACGAAAATATCTGATAACATGATTCACGTAAAAAATTGATTAGTTTTAACACAATTGTTTCATAAATGAGAACTTTCCACGTTTTTTTAATGTTCTGCTTCAATCCACTGAGTATAGCTGCTGCACAAGCTTTTCCACATAAACTGACCTAAATGACTAACAGCTATGTAAAAATGTATTTCCTGTGCATTAGGCATAGAGTAAAAACAATATAAAATATTACGCAATGCTATAAGTCAGCTCGTATTTTCATTGTGGAAACCATGCAATTGTAGGAAGACTTACCATCCTCGGTAGGCGTCACAAACATGTATAGCCAATTTTGTCGTTCCACACGAAAGCTTGCTGCAATCTGGTATAGGAGTATTGTGTATATTACTAATGCAAACAACCTTAATTATAGGTATACCGTTTTATAATATTTCTCATCGGAAACACGAATACTGTCTATACAACCCTTTTTTTCTCGGGAACAGCCTGAATGATAGTAAGTAGCACTTTAGGATTCACAGTAAAATAATGTGGTGTTTGGCGTATCAAACCCAAGAATTGATTTAGAAAGAATCTGTCTGAACGGCTCCGAAAATTTCGACCCTCTGGTGTCCTTTAAGCTGCATTGACATGGCACAGTACACAGGCCTCTACCATTTTACCTCCATAAATACGCCACCGTCGCGGCCGGCAACGAAACGGCGACCTTCAGATGAGCAGCCTAACATCCTCAACACTTCATCATGGTGGGCCGTTTAAGGTTTCGAGTTTATGCACCTGATATATTTCAAGTGCTATTAGTGAAAACGTCTTTCACTTGAAATCAACGGTAAGTAGCGGATTTTCCTCGTTTCGACGTCATGATAAGTAAACTCAAACTCTCTTTGGGTTTTTGCCACTACTCTCACGTTATCTACGAAGCCACAATTGCCTTTGTCGGGTACCACAACTTCTTTCTGCGAAGTTATTCATACTTCGACACTTCTACAAGGATCCGTCGACGCCACCGGCAGTTTGATGATGCAAGCGAGCTTGCTCCACTGTTATCTATCATGATGTTAATGATATCTGCTGGCATCCGCTGGCCGCTTCCGTCTGTCGTCTGTCTGTATGTTTGACGAACGGATGGACACATGGACGGATGGATAGACTCACGCATGGACGAAAGCAGGGATGGAGGCACCGATTAACGGATGGACGTACGTACGAACGCAGAGATCGACGGATGGACGGATGGACGCATGGACGGATGCATGAATGAATGGACGCACGGATAGACAGAAGCAAAAACAAACGGACGGACGGAAGCGCGGACGGACTGAAGAATGCATCGCCCAACTCATCGTCATTCACTCCTGGCTATGCTGTGATTTTTAATAGTTATCGTACTACAAGTAACATCCTCTAGTACCGTACAATTTGCATTTTTAAACGTATATGCATTTTGTTATACGTAAAAGTACCGCCTCCTACGGCTGGTTCAAAAACTAACGAGAGGTGGCTACATACGATTACGACGAGACGGTCAGCCCACACCTTAGGAAGCTTCACTTCTAAAAAACATCACCGCAAGCACGAAATCCTCCACGCGATAGCCAACCGTTTGCGTGCAGACGCGCTCAGCGGTGAAGCTCTCGATGGCAGCAACACTGCTGTCCATATAAACTCGGTGGTGCCAAGAATCTGCAGTATGACGCACAATATTTTGTGAAGGTATTGCAAACGCTATATTGTATGTCCACTTTCGCGGTGTTTTTAGTGGCTAGCTGTTGCTTCTGGGAATCGAGCGGGTGCTCCATGAACAGACGCCGCCGTCATACCTTTTTAGCATACCCGAGGTGCGGCCACTCGATGAAGACTCGGTGCAACAGTGCCCGATCTGTTCAAGCGTGTGGCACATTCAGTGCGACCGCGTGCTTTCCCATTCGTAATTTCATGGTGGACACTCAAGAGGCGCTGCTGTGGTTGCTGGCAGGGGAGGTAGAGGCGAAGCGTTGTGGTTGGCGATACTTTAGTTTTTAAAGACGATAGTATTTCTTGGCCACCTTCGACGGAGAAATTTTGGTCTGTCTGTCTGTCTGTCTGTCTGTCTGTCTGTCTGTCGGTCTGTACATTTGTCTGTTTGTCCACCCTAACGATACCTCAAACGGCACCAAACGGCCAACCCCATCTGGAGCGTCCACCAACATTGCTCATAATTTAGCGCTCATAGTTGTGCGATTGTCAACTAAAAAGTAATTATTGCCATATCTCAGGCGCCACAACAACGCTTCGATGTTTTGTATGTCTGCCTTTATATTAAAAGAGGCACACACAAGTAACTCTAAGGAATGTGGTGTTTAATCACGCTGCGCTGATAGTGCAATGCGATGCTCAAAAAGATTGCCCGCAGCTTCCCTCGGGGGAACACTGAGGAGGATGGGGAGCATATAATTGGTTAACGGGGTGTTAAAGTGCGACTTACTTGGCTCGATGGCTAAATTGGTTAACGTGGTTGTGAAATGGGGTGTTAAATTGCGCCTTACTTGGGTCGATGGCTAAATTGGTTAACGTGGTTGTAGGAGGGGGTGTTAAATGAGTGAACACGTACACACGTATGCGAATGGGCGGCGCTGGTCGAAGGGACGTCGATCATTGTGTTTGTGGATTCGTTGGAATTCATTTCACCGCGACCTTGGACGTCGACGCGCAGTACAAAGCAACCGACGAGCGGCAACTGAGCGAGCGAGCGCTGACCTTGAGTATATATACAGCGCCACGGCGCATGCACTGTCAGCTGTTGAATGTTCTCGAAGCGCGACGGCGCATGCGCGTCCACTGGAGAATCAGGAGAATCGTAGAATGTTTGCGAAGAGGAGAAGCGCACGCGGTGTGTAGAGGAGGAAGGGTGAACAGATGGTGGCGGAGTGAAGCGCGCGCGGTGAGTAGAGGAGGAAGGGATGCACAGATGGTGGAAGAAGGAGGAGGAAGCTTGCGGACGGCGCCGCACTACAAGCCTCGAGCATTAGATGCTCCGCATCTAAAAAGTGTTTCCAATGCTTTGCTACGACGTCACGGTGGTGGCACGTGCCCGTAGCTTTGCGTTCCAAACCCTATCGCCTACGAGACTGGTGCGTATCTTTCTCCGCGGGCTGCATGCCTTCGTTTTCAAAAATAACTGCCACATGACACTTGTGTCTAACGTGTCTCGATGCGCTCGTTCGCCTCCGCTACACGCTCGAGGCACTCTAACGCAGCACCTACAGAGTACCATTGACTGATTTTCTTGCGCATAGCATTGTTTTGCTCACTTTCTCCAGACACAAGATTATCGTCTTTCGATGACATTTGTGGTGTAACATGCAGAATCGGAACCATTTTTTTTTTCATGGACTTCAGGAGGCGAGAGTCGGTTGTGGGAAAGTTGGTGGTAGTCTCCTTTTCACGGGTTGTGACTTTCACGTGCTCTTCCAAGGAAGCGATCTATTCAATGATGTCCGTAATGGTGTAGGAGGCTTCTTCGCGCAACTGGTGGACTTTTGACCAATCGGTAATTCGAGCTGCGGGTTTCTGCTTCTTGCAGAGGTGCGTTTGAATTGTTATCACAAGGATGTTGTAGTCACTGCCCACTAAAACGCCCGTGTTGTTCGAAGTGGCACGCGTAACGTTATTGCACAGTGTGACGTCCGGCGATGTGTCGCGGCACAAACGGTTGCCTATGCGCGTGGGTGGCTGCTGTGGGTAGTTAAGTAGAGTAAGGCGAAGGTCTTGTACTAACTACCATAGCTTTCTGTCTTTCGTGTCCGTGTGCATGCAGCCCCAATCTGGATGTCGGGCGTCAAAGTCGCCAAGCAAGTGCAGCTGCGCGTCACCGACGAGAGAGATCGTCTCAGGGAAGAGGCGATACAAGTCTAGTACAAGAGGCGATACAAGAGGCGATACAAGAGGCGATACAGATACAAGGCGGGGTGAACTGTACACGTTCAGGGCGAAGAGCGACTTGCCTGTGCGTTTGCGTGGTAGAATCTCTGCGATCCTATGCTGTATTACCGTAGCTTCCAATTTGTGCTCTACAGCTGTGAGGCTGCAGTGAACGAGCGTGAATGTGCAGGGGGAAGCATGCGTATCAAGCTGATAATAGGCTAAGTAAACGGGGAGAGGGGAGAGAGTAGACGTATCTTGCAAGACGATAACATTTGGGGCTGGTTCCGTCACCTGTTGATCAGCTTGCAGTTTTCGTACGAGCTCTTGCAGGTGGCTTTATTTCTTACGCTACCCCTTGCAGTTCCACTGCCATATGGTCAGTGTGGGACATGCCATTATTAAGCCATTGCAGGATTGGTGCTCGCCTGCAGCGTGGCAGATTGGCCGAACGTGGGCGCATGCTCGCGGCGCTCGAGCAGTGCATGGATTTCGGCGGTGGTGGACTTCGTGCAATTTTTGAGAGCATTCAGTGAATTATTGGTGGCTTCCGTATAACTCTTCAGGGCGTTCAGTGAGGTGTTCTTGTCCTCAATGGCCTGTTGCAGAGTGTTGAAACGAACTTCATATTTCGCGTGTAGGGTCGAGAAAGCCGCAGATACTGCTTTAGAGAGCACCATACCGATATCGGTTTTGGCTTGAAGCGACGCGGTTGCGGTGTTTGCTTTGCGCTTGCCCCGGGTCGCGATTGCGGCTGGGATGGGGAAGAAACTGCCTCCATTGGTGGCGACGTGGTCGCGGCTGCTTGCTCAAGGGTTTTGCCTAGCTTTTCTTCTAATTACTGGATGTATAGTGTAAGGTATCCTATCTGAGACATTAGGTTAGAGAGGGGAGACTGCTGCGAAGAGAGTTGTGCCTTTAGTGAGGAGCTAACGTGGTTGCTTGGGTGAGTTGGTACGACATAATTCACATAAATAACAGCGCCAATAACGAGGGACAAGAGAAAGAAGGAGACAGACAGCGGCACTGTCTGGCTCCTTGTTTCTCTTTTCCCTCGTTATTGGCGCTGTTTTAGATGCGGAGCATCTAATACTCGAGGCTTGTAGTGCGGCGCCGTCCGCAAGCTTCCTCCTCCTTCTTCCACCATCTGCGCATCCCTTCCTCCTCTACACACCGCGCGCGCTTCACTCCTCCACCATCTGTGCATCCTTCCTCCTCTACACACCGCGTTCGCTTCTCCTCTTCATGAACATTCGCTAGCTGTATAATGTAGCGCGCATGCGCCGTCACGCTTCGAGAACATCGGCAGCTGACGCGCGCGCATGCGCCGTCGCGCTTCGAGAACATCAGCAGCTGACGCGCACGCATGCGCCGTTGCGCTTCTCCCCCTTCTCGAACATTCGACAGCTGACGCGCGCATGCACCGTCACCCACCATCTGTGCCGCGCGCGCTTCTCCCCTTCGAGAACATTCTACAGCTCTCCTGATTCTCCAGTGGACGCACATGCGCCGTCGCGCTTCGAGAACATTCAACAGCTGACAGTGCATGCGCCGTCGCGCTTTATATATACTCAAGGTCGGCGCTCGCTCGCTCAGTTGCCACTCGTCGGTTGGTTTGTACGGCGCGTCGACGTCCAAGGTCGCGGTGAAATGAATTCCAACGAATCCACAAACACATTGATCGACGTCCCTTCGACCAGCGCCGCCCTTTCGCATACGTGTGTACGTGTTCACTCATTTAACACCCCCTCCTACAACCACGTTAACCAATTTAGCCATCGACCCAAGTAAGTCGCAATTTAACACCCTGTTTCACAACCACGTTAACCAATTTAGCCATCGACCCAAGTAAGTCGCACTTTAACACCCCGTTAACCAATTATATGCTCCGCATCCTCCTCAGTGTTCCCCCGAGGGAAGCTGCGGGCAATTTTTTTATGTGAATTAAGTGAGGAGTTCTCCCTGACCAACTTCCTCACCTCTAGATCCTGCGATTACGTCGGTGACACTTTGAGTGACCCTGGGGGTCCTTAAGCCCAGGCAAGCTTCTTGGGACCAGGCACGGACGATGATTGTGACAATCCCTGGGACTGACCAGGGGAGGAGGAGAAAGGTGAAGAGAACGAGGTAAAGTGCCTAGCAGAACTTGGACCTGGACTTGGACCGGGGCCTGGACTGGGACATCGACCATGGTTGAGGGGTCCATAATTGCCGGTCTGTTGCTGCTGCTGCGGCTGGCCGAGAGGCGGGTGCGACTGCTCTTGGGACTGTGAGTGATTGGTCCGAAGGATTGATGGCTGCTGTGGTTGCGGCTCTTCGTCGCGTGCTTGCGCTGGTGCGTAGCCGGACGGGGTAGGCTTTTTAACCAAACGATATTTGCAGTTCGAACTGTTCGTTGCGTGACCGCCATTGCAAACGATGCAGTGGGGACCACATGTCGGTTGGGTGTCCTGTGTGATCAGCGGGTGTTCCTCATCACAACACGCACAGCGGTTGCGTTTTGGATGAAGGCGAACGCCAGTACAGTGACACATCTTGCGGCAGTTAAAGCACGCTTCTACTCTTGGGAAGAAGGGGTAGAGGTGAATGTATATGCCGTGATAGAAGATCTATCGGGCCAAACAATCTTCAAATGTGGTGACTGTACGTGGTTGGTCCTTCCCAGGCGACGGCCACTTACGACAGGCATAGTTGGGCTGCACTCCTTCAATACCAATACTTCTGCATCAGTAAAGCTGTCGTAGGAGTTTAAAATGATGCCACGAAATGCATCGTCGGATGGTGGGGCGTAAACGTGAAGTTCAATGGTCCAGACTCCAATCGGCAGTGACGTGATGCGAAGGTAGGCTTGCGCTCGGCCGGATTCTCGTACACAAAGGGTGAAGGTGTTGTTTGTGGAGTGAACGCGCACTTTGTCGTGGGACGCTGGTGGCTGGTCTCGTAGCGATGCGGCCTTCAGCAGGGCTTCGTACAGTTGCCATGGCGGCAGCTACGTAAGGTCAATCATATTTTTTGGTTGTCCAACCATGTGAATGGCGTCAGGTGGAACTGTAAGGACTAGACCACGTCTTCGCAGTGGCGGCGGGTGCAGTTTCAGGTTGTTACATGAGGGCGTCGCTTGTTGGGAGCCTTTTAGGCGCGGCGTTGCCTGGCGGAGCTCGAGGCGTCACTTCTCTTGAGCGCGAAATCCGCGCGATGGCTGCCAAGAGCCATGCGACCGTTCTTGTGCCGAAATCGTGGTTTCTTGAACCATGTACTTCATGTAGGGGGTGACCGGGCACGGCAGGAACGTTGGGGGAAACGCTAAAGCACTGGCAATACGCCTACGCGAAAGAAAGTGGGAGCGTTACAAGTGGCACGAGAGCGTCTCTCTCGCAGACACAAGAGCTAAAAGCACATGTCCGTTCTTTTCGAAAGCTCGAGAGGGACCATTAGCAGCAAACTCATCAGCCGAAAGTTAGGCAACCAAAGAGGTATGCTACAGCTCGTGCTTAGCATGCCAGCAGCCGAAAGCGGTGCCCCCACGGGTTGGACATGAGAAGGTCGCTGCTTCGACACGTACTCCTTCCCGCTTATTGCAGGATCGTCAATATAAAGTTGTTTCACTAACTCACGCATGGCTCTTCTGTTTAGGAAAACATCTCAGCGCATGTATACAGTTGAGCGCAGCTCAACTGTATACATTGCGTGCAGTGACTTAAACACTGGAAATAGACGATGTGAACCTCAATTGACAGACGTTTTCTTTTTTTTGCCAGTTGAGGCCAGTTTAGGTACCCGGAAATAACTATACAGGCGAACTGTAGTCGTAGAACGGGAATAACAAAATACTGTCGGCATTGATAAAGGCAGGAGCACTACGAGCACGAACTGAAGAGAAATATGCATTTTCTTAATGATGAATTCCATGCAGCGCCATCTCACGTCGCATTATTGCAGTTCAGAATCTCACCCATAGGTGCAATAAAAGCGAAGCATTTCTTAGCGAACTTCGGCGACTTTGAGCGTATCTATCTATCTATCTATCTATATATCTATCTATCTAGCCACCTACAACTTTTAGCTATCCTGACCATTTGGATAATGGCATCAATACCAAACTTGGTATCGAATAACATATTTGAATGGTTATAACATGAACAGTATGATATATATGCCATGAATGTCATAATATACATCTTTTGGTCCTGCAGCTCTTGCAGTGGTTTCGTTCACATGGCATGCTGCAAAACTGGTATGGTATGACATAACTGCATGGCGAACATATGCGACAGACCCTAACATGAAAATCATTACATGTGTGTCATGTAACAACATGACTACGTGCCACGCTCATGATGCGCTTGCGGTTGTTTTGCTAGCGTCACATATACCAAATTTGGCATTATTGTACGTGAATAGATGACAAAGACAAGTGACTGGTGCAAACATGATAATCATGAGATGCGTGTCCCCTAACAACAAGACCACATGTCACGCTCATGATGCGCTGCCGGCCATTTCACTAGTTTGACCTATAGCGAATTTGGTATTACGGGACGTAAATGGATGACGAAGGTATGATACTGGTGCAAACATGATAAACATGAAATGCGGGTCATGGCACAAAATAACTACATGCCACGCTCATGATGCACTCACGGCAATTTCGTAGCTTCACGTGTACAAAACTCGGTATTACGTGACGGGAAAGGACGACAAAAAGAAATAACTCATCCAAACATGATAATGACGATATGCGTGTCAAGTAACGACATGACTACATGCCACACTCTTGGTGCTCTCGCAGCCGTGTCGCTAGCTTCACATATGCCAATTATTGTATGACGTGACGTCAATGAATGACGAATGTAAGGGACGGGTACAAACATGATAATCATGAGGTGCGTGTCATGTGAGAACATGACTACGTGCCACAGCCAAGGCGCCAACAAATTTAGACGTGGCGCGGTGTGTGTGATCGCCGGCGTTCCTTTCATCGCTTAACGCCGGCATTTCCACGCCAGGCGATGGTCCTGCCATATACTCGCCGGCACGCGCCACACTGCGTTGATTTGACGCATGCGCGTTTCAGCCCATCCCGCATCCCTTTGTCACAAAAGTGGGAGATGCAGTGTTGTCTGGGTAACGCATTGGTGCGAAACGCAGCGTGTCGTATTTTGCGCCGGTTGCCGATGGACTGCGCCAATGGACGCAGGTCGCGCCGGACGCGCCTGGCGTGAAACTATAGACTGCTCGCGTTTTGCTAACGTAGCGTCGCTGTACCCAGCATGCGCGCGTGTCAACACTACATTGGAGTATACTGGACCCTTCATGATGCACTCGCGGCCATTTTGCTTGCTCGACATATACCAAATTTGGTGTAACGTGACGTCAATGGATGACGAAAGTATATGAATTGTGCAAACATGATAATCCTGACAAGCGTGTCATGTTCTTACCGCGCTCATAGCGTGCTCGCGGCCGTTTCGCTAGTTCCACGTATACTAAATTTGGTATCACGGGACGTGAATAAATGACAAAGGTAAGCGAGACATCCAAACATGATAATTATGACACGGAAGTCATGTACGGCAATATTTACCTCCACCTCGTAGCGTTGTAGTGAATTTAAAGTGACATATCAACCGTTGTTATTCGCACTCGGCATATCATCGATTCCCACTGTACGTGGGGTCTGCCAATTTTTTTAATACTACAGTTAAAGGTACAGTTTCCACTCTAGAGATTGGTAGGTATTCTCCACTACTACCACGCAGGGCGCGGGTTCGAATCCCGGCTGCGGCGGCTGCGTTTCCGATGGAGGCGGAAATGTTGTAGGCCCGTGTACTCAGATTTGGGTGCACGTTAAAGAACCCCAGGTGGTCTAAATTTCCGGAGCCCTCCACTACGGCGTCTCTCATAATCATATAGTAGTTTTGGGACGTTAAACCCCACATATCAGTCATTACCACGCAGGTGTCTTGCTGCCCGCCGACATGCTATGTGAGGATGCGGAGCACGGTGAAATTTGATTGCAGATTTATTGTGTATGTTAAATAAATGAATTAGTTGCTAAATAAACAAAAATATGTGAGCGTTGTACTTGTTTTCACCATTCGCGGTACCCAATGATGTTCTTCACAGAGCCCCTCACTTCTACTGAACCTACTTTCAGAGCCTATGCCTTCGAACATGGTCTTTCTTTTCAAATTTCAGAATCCTAAGAATATTAGAGCACAGAACATAAGACATTGCAATGTTTAAACGCGCAATATTGAGCATAGATACACTCACTCAATTCAACTACACAATAGTATGTTCCCATGAAATTCGCAGGGCTTCAATCACGCACAAACAACACTGTTCGGAGGGCGACATGCTATTCATTTTTCACCGCGAAACTAGTTGACTCTCCTTAACAGTGCCGTACACTATCGTTTTACATTTATTGGCAAATATTTTGTGACCACAGTAATTTTCTGAGCATAGCATAATAAATAAAAAATATTAAAATCTACTTACAGGTACTGGCATTACTTTCTTAATATTCAATCTGAAAATAAATTTGATGCTTTCTTATTTCAGTGGTGATTTTTCAAAGACCATATTGCCACAAAACGCAGTAAACATCTCACATTTTCACGAATTTCAGTTTTTACTGTACTAAAAAGTAACATTGAAAAAAACACTTGAACGTTTTTTCCATATTAGATCAAGAGATATATTTTTTGAAACTGAACTTAAGTACCCGCGATCTTGCGGAAACGAAGAGCTGTGTCTCTGTGCTCCAGGATATTTTAGGCATAAATAATTCGCAGTATTTTTATGTTGGCACTCCCCTCATTAAGACAGAAAACCAAAGGAAAAGCAAGGAGTTTAACCAGGTTGCACCCGGTTTGCTACTGTGTGCATAAGATAGAGGATATATATATATATATATATATATATATATATATATATATATATATATATATATATATATATATATATATATATATATGAGATCTAACAGACAGTAATGCCAAACAATGTACAGGGGAAGTTATTAGAACCAATGCAATGTAAATAAGTAGGAAGAAAAGTGGTTGTATACGATGGACTATTAATCAGCTGCCCTCTCGTAATAAGTTCACGAGCTACGTGACGCTAAAGATGCGCATAAAATAGTGTTTCACACTGGTTACTTGGCCTATAGATGGCGCTGACTGACACTCCTACTTCTAAATAGATATATAAACCCAAAAAGGGGATGGAGGGAAGGCCGCTGGGATAGCTCAGTGGTTAGAGCATCGAACGCGTTATTCGAAGGTCATAGGTTCGATTCCTGCTCACTGCTGGTTATTTTTTCACCCACTTTTCTTGCTTCCTATTTACATTCCATTGGTTCTAATAACTTCCCCTGTACATTCCTTGGCATTACTCTCTGTTAGATCTCATTATTATTGTGTCAAAACACAGAAAAGCGAGCCCTTAGGTATACACTTCTTTCCCTTATATATATATATATATATATATATATATATATTGCCACGCGCTGTGTTGGTAGCAGAAGACGAGAGCGAAGAAGTGAATGGCAGCTGTGGCTGAGTAAACAGTCATCTACTTCGAGTTCCTGCCTATCGTTTCCTCTCGCGACAGAGTGGTGGAGGTGCTGGGTACTGTACTGCAACGTCTTATGCCTGCTGGTCCTGAACCAGAAGCAACCACCGCCAGTGCACCAGGGTCTGCTGATATCTATCAAAGCAGCCACCGCCTTCAAGGACTACCACCACAGTACGGCCCCTTGGCAAGTTCCGTCAGGACTATGTTTGCCACATCCGCAACCCAAACCGAGCATGACCCACTCGCTAGCGTACCCTGTGTCATCAATACGCCTCGCACACCCAACCCATTCCGTGGTGATGCCGGTGAGGATGTCGCAGACTGGCTTGACCATTTCGACCGGGTCGCTGCCATCAACGACTGGGACAATCGCCGTAAGTTGAAGAACGTATATATCTCCCTTTTAGACGCAGCAAGAGTGTGGTATGAGAACCACGAAACTTCATTCACAAGTTGGCAGGAATTCCATCGGCAGCTTCGTGAGGCCTTCAGTAACCTCGAACGGAAAGAGAGAGCGGAGCAGGCACTTTCTTCGCGGTTTCAAACGCCGAACGAGAGCGTCGCCATGTTCGTCGAAGAAACGTCGCGATTGTTTCGACGGGCTGACCCCCACTTGCCAGAAGACAAGAAAGTGCGCCTGCTAATGCGAGGCGTAAAGGAGCAACTTTTCGCGGGCCTTGTGCGCAACCCTCCTACGACAGTGTCCGAGTTCATACGTGAGGCCACAATTATGGAGCGCATGCTTCGGCAGCGTGTGTCGCAGTATGAGCGTCAGACGGCCATGTCCGCTGCGTGCTCACTTGTACCAGGAGGTGATAACAGGGAGGTGCTCACAGAACTCATACGGCAAGTTGTACGCGAAGAACTTCGGAAATTTCATGCAGCGTCTCCTCCCAGTAGTGCTGCTCTTACGGACGTCGTTCGTAACGAAATCAAGCAGTTCGTTCACTCCTCATCACCATCGCAAGTCGAAGCTCCCATGCTTCCTACGCGGATGCCCTACGCGTCTCTACGCCGTCGACGGCACATTTTGCTCATCCACCAGCTGGGACTCCCAGACGCTTTCCAAGTCCAGCCCATCGCCTGCCTTCTCAGGCCGATTTTCGTCCTGGCCCACGGAAGTCAACCATCTGGCGTGCACCCGACAACCGTCCTTTGTGCTACCATTGTGGTGAAGTTGGACAAATGTACCGCGACTGTTACTACAGACGAATAGGCCTACGCGGATTCCACCCAGGTGTACGTTGTCCACGCTATGGTGAACGCCCACAAGAAATTGCGGATTACTTGGAAGGTAGTCATCACGATCCAGTCCCGCCGCGACGACAGTCACGGTCACCATCACCCCATCCGTCCACATCAACGCACCGCGCCCGACCCACCTTTGGGTCCCCTGGTGTCAGTGGCGCAAGGCCACGCCTGGGAAACTGAAAACGACGACCTCAGGAGGTGAGGCCGCTGTCACGCGAACTGACAAATACCCTCCGCCGCTGCCTTACGACGTGCCGTTAAAGCCTGTTTGTAAAACCGCCAACAGAACGTCCGCTGCCATTACCGTTTCCGTTGACTGTTATCCGGTGACTGCGCTAGTCGACACGGGAGCTGAGTACTCGGTGATGAGTGCTTCATTGGCCACCCGTCTACACAAGGTGCTGACAACGTGGGACGGCCCTCAACTAATCACCGCTGGAGGACACCTCGTATCCCCTATGGGAAGGTGCACCGCCAGGCTTGAGATTTGTGTGTCGGCTTTTGTAGCATCATTCCTTGTACTGCCCAATTGTTCTCGGCCGGTCATTTTGGGCATAGATTTTCTGCAGGAGTATGGAGCGATAATTAATCTGCGCGATTTGTTCGTCAGTTTTGTTAACTGTGTTTCTCCAGATTCCGACATCGAGAACAAACATCGTGGCGTGGTCTTACGCGTAGTCGATGATTGCGTCACGTTGCCATTTCGCAGTAGTATCTTCGTGCTTGTTGAGTGTCCACAAAAGCAGTCGATTACGGGCATCGCCGAAAGTAACCTGACGTTATTGCTTGATCGGAAAGTGGCCACTGCTCGAAGTCTCGTTCAACTGCAAAATGGCCAGACTACGGTTTTAGTTACGAACTTCAGTGGCGAACACAGGCATTTTGACAAACGCACAACCATAGCTTACTTAGAGACATTGGATGATTTGGACGCTTTCCCTTTGATTACGACGATATCGACTGAGAACAGCTGCGATACTGACGTGACTATTCGCCTCAACGTCAATCGCCAGTTAGAAGAACCTAAGAGGGCAAAGCTCCTCAGTCTCCTCTCATCCTTTAGTGACTGTTTTGCCACTACTTCGAAAGCCCGACCAACGTGCAACCCGTGCGCCAACATGCTTACCGCCTGTCGCAGAAGGAGCAGGATGCTATCCGTCATCAAGTGAAACAAATGCTCGACGACGACATAATTCAAGCATCGACTAGTCCTAGGGCGTCACCAGTTGTTCTGGTTAAAAAAGAAAGATGGTTCATTACGATTCTGCGTCGACTACCGCAAACTGAACAAGATAACGAAAAAAGACGTATATCCTCTTCCTCGTATTGATGATTCCTTGGATCGCCTGCTTCACGCCCGTTACTTCTCTTCCATGGATCTCCGTAGCGGATATTGGCAGATTGAAGTAGATGAACGGGACCGAGAAAAAACAGCGTTTATTACACCGGACGGTCTCTATGAATTTAAAGTTCTCCCTTTTGGCCTGTTCTGCGCTCCAGCCACGTTCCAACGAATGATGGACACAGTTTTATGTGGCTTGAAGTGGTACTCTTGTTTAGTGTATTTAGACGACGTAGTCGTTTTTTCTACGACTTTCGAACAGCACATTTAGCGGCTTGAGGCGGTTCTTCTCGCTATTCGCACTGCCGGCCTCTCTCTGAAACCGGAAAAGTGTCATTTTGGATATGAGGAACTGACATTTCTTGGCCACATTGTCAGCAGCAGTGGTGTTCGCCCCGATCCTGACAAGGCTATGGCAGTTGCTTTGTTCCCGATACCGAAAACAAAGCAAGATGTACGCCGCTTTCTGGGACTTTGTGCTTATTACCGCCGCTTCGTGCTAAACTTTTCGAAAATCGCCGACCCTCTACAACAACTCGTCAAGGATGACGTCGCCTTCGTCTGGGGTCCCAAACAATCCAGCGCTTTCCGCGACCTTCAACAACGCCTACAAACGCCACCGATCCTAGGTCACTTCGACACCGAAGCAGACACAGAAGTCCGCACTGACGCGAGCAACCTTGGCCTCGGAGCTATTCTTGTGCAATATCAAGACGGCGTGGAACGCGTCATCGCTTACGCTAGCCACACGTTGTCATCTGCGGAGAAAAACTACTTGACGACTGAAAAAGAATGTCTGGCGGTTGTATGGGCCATAACGAAATTCAGGCCCTACTTGTACGGACACGCCTTCCGAATCGTAAGTGACCACCACTCTCTCTGCTGGCTAGCGAATCTGAAAGATCCTTCGGGCCGTCTCGCAAGATGGAGCCTTCGGTTACAAGAGTTTGATATAACGATGGTTTACAAGTCTGGCCAGAAACACACCGACGCTGACTGTTTTTCTCGCGCACCCGTCGAGGTCGCTGAAGAAGACAATGATGAAGACTTCAGCTGCCTTGCTATTCTCGTATCATTAAAAGTGGCTGAGCAGCAACGCGAAGACTTGGAATTGCAAACCACTGATCGAATACCTTGTGGGACGTCGCCCACAACCCCCACATCGGTTCGCGCGTGATTTGTCATCTTTCTGTTTACGCCAAGGCATCCTCTACAAGCGCAACTTTCATTCAACAAAAACTGTTTACCTCGTCGTCGTTCCTGCTGCTCTCCATGATGATGTTTTGCGTGCTAGTCATGACGAGCCATTGTCAGGGCATCTTGGCTTCGCGCGTACTCTGGCGCAGATCAAGGACAAATACTACTGGAGGAAACTTACGAAAACCGTCCGGCAGTACGTCAAGACATGCACAGCCTGTCAGCGCCGCAAAACTCCAACGACAAAACCAGCCGATCTACTTCAGCCTTTGCAACCCCATCATGAACCTTTTGAAAAGGTCGCGATGGATTTACTCGGCCCATGTCCGAAGTCTACGGCTGGTAACCGCTGGATTGCGGTTGCCACCGATTACTTGACCAGATACTGCGAAACACAAGCCGCCCAGCGAGCAACCGCTTCCGAGGTGGCTGACTTTTTCATCAAGAACATCGTTCTCGGCCACGGTGCTCCCGCTGTCGTCATCACAGATCGTGGTACTGCTTTTACGGCACAGTTGCTCCGACAGATCCTGTTGCTGAGCGGCACGACACGAACAGCAACTGCGTACCATCCACAGACTAACGGGTTAACCGAACGTCTTAACAAAACGATTGCAGATATGCTTTCGATATATGTCGCCAAGGATCAGAAGAAATGGGATGAAATCCTCCCGTATATAACATTTGCCTACAATACGGATTTGCAGGAAACCACCGGCTTTGCTCCTTTTCGTCTGGTTTACGGCCGCGACGACACCACAATGCTTGGCACCATGCTGCAACCAACTCTGCCGGACACGATTACCCCGGAAGCAGATGTATTTGTTCAGCGTGCCGAAGACGCCCGGCAGCTGGTGCGCTTTCGCATTTTATCGCGGCAAAATCAAGATGCTCGCCGGTACAACACCAACCACAGAGCAGTAATATACGAACCCGGTGACCTAGCCTGGGTTTGGACTCCTATACGTCAACGTGGACGCTCAGAAAATTTGTTATGTCGGTACTTCGGACCCTACCGAGTTCTTCATCGCCTCGGCGAAGTGAACTACGAAGTTGTCCCAGCAGACACGTCACACCGTTCTCGCAGACCCCGCTCCTCAGATGTGGTTCACGTCTCCAGGATGAAGCCGTACTATTCTCGTTGACTGCAAGACAAGAACTTTGTGATGTGGCAATATCCTTCAAGACAATTGCACATTATATTCTTGCCTCTCTATTTTTCATCTCGTCCTTTTTCTTTTCAATGGACACAGACATTTCTTACTACTTTCGTTGTTTTTCGGAGCCATGGCATTCATTTGATTCTTCTTCTTTTTTTTTCATTGGGGAGAGGGTAATGCCACGCGCTGTGTTGGTAGCAGAAGACGAGAGCGAAGAAGTGAATGGCAGCTGTGGCTGAGTAAACAGTCCTCTACTTCGAGTTCCTGCCTATCGTTTCCTCTCGCGACAATATATATATATATATATATATATATATATATATATATATATATGTGTGTGTGTGTCTTTACAAATGTATACACTGTATTGTCCTACATACTTTGCACATGGATGCAAAGCAAACTACTCGTATATCTAGAGACAGACGAAGCCACCGCATTTCCTGGGAAGAGCTACTCATTCGCTTCTTCTGGGAATGTTGACGTGTAATGTCACACTGATATTGTGCGTTGGTGATCTTTGATATTCACGCTTACCCATTGCTAAACTCCAAACTCATAGGTGTAATTCGAAACACCGAAGCTGTTAACCTTCATCAGAATGCTTTCATCATTATCATATGAACCATACTGTTCCTTATGTCCGCTGTAATTGTGGTTTACTCCGATTTTGCATCATATGTCAGGAACCCTAGTTTTGCTCAAATTAATTCATCGTCTATGCTATATACACGACTTCCACCTCCTCGGCTGCCTCCATGTGATGTCGATAGAAACGCTCATAATCTGTACGCTTTAATATTCTCGCTTGAGACTCATAATGCCTCCTCACAACTACACTGTGCAGTCTTCCCGTTATTTCTGTAGCGTACATTGCGCACCAGTCAACTACAAATACCCTTATTTAGTCGCTGCGACGTGCGTCTTTGTGGTTGTTTTTTATTAAAAGTTTTCGTAGCATACAATCACTAAGCTGTTACTTCCTCAGTATGTTAAAAGCATCGTATCTCGCGTTGGCAGGCACGTATGAATAGTCTTCTCTCCTTGATCAGGAACGTTCAATGTTTAACAGAAGCGGATAAACATAGCCATATTATGACATGGGTTTTCAAGCAGGCTTGTCAACAGTACAGACGTGCGAATATATTACCTATCGGGACCCATTTATACATTTAAATGAAACGAAAGGCCAAATTCATTTTAGAGTGGACTCAGTGGTAATGCGCGGCGACTACAGACAGCCTGACCCCACTCGTACGCCTCATTTGCTTACAAGCACTGTTGCCTATGTAGCTTGTTTCGTCCACCTTGCTTTCTGGGGTCTCTACGATTCCTCGTCTCTTTATTAACATGGAAACACGGCAAACAACCATACCGCCACAAAGCGAGAGTTGACTTTGGTGAGTACGCCGTCAGAATGAGGCGCATTTTTCAGCGCGTTCACAAAAGGAGCAGTTGAAAACTCCCACAGCCCAAGAAAATCAGTGCCAGAGTTTACGTGAGCCCCTTAAATTAAGAGGAACATTTAAAACAGAAAGATGCCTTATATATGTTCATATTTCGACAAGAGTAAACGCGCGAGCTCACTTGCTATCATAATATAACGAGACTTCAGAAGTGCAAAAGTCTTTTAATTAGTAAAGATGTAACCAGCTCTTGAAAAGTGTTTCCGTCGCGGCTGGATCTCGAGCGAAGAAGACGCACGCGATCTTTTTTGCTTTTTGAAGGTGAGAGCTGCTCTTGCTCAATACCCATTGCATACACGTGGCATTATCCCCACTTCCGAAAACAAAACAAAACAAAAATGAGAAATTAGAGCAGAAGAAAGACATTTAGCATTGCCCCAATGTTCTAATATAGGTTTGTGAAGAGAAAAAAAGGAACATAGAAATCGCAGATAAACGAAAAGTAGAAAATAAAGACCATGACAATATTAAAAAGTCATTGAACGAGCAAGAACGTTCATGAAAATGACTGAAGAACGCAAAGACCGGTTAATGATAAAAAAATTTACGAACGCGCATTGAACGGTTCCTTGCGCACATGAACAATGTCTGGGCTCGGTTCTGTACTGGTCCGTGCCTGCGGTGTTGTTGAGTCTATGACTACTTCATAGTTCACGTCACTGATGTGGCGTATCACCTTGTATGGGCCGGAATACTGGCTAAGTATCTTTTCACAGAGGCTTCAGCGCGAACGGGCGTCCTCCCCCAAACTTGGTCTCCGGGGTTGTATACCGCGTTCCTGTGGCGGGTATTATAGCGTCGTACATATGCCTGCTGCTGCTGGCCACGTTGCAGTCGTGTAAGCTGTTGAGCTCCCCGCTGCTGTGGTCTAGTGGCTAAGATACTCGGCTGCTGACCCGCAGGTCGCGGGATCGAATCCCGGCTACGGCGGCTGCATTTCCGATGGAGGCGGAAATGTTGTAGGCCCATGTGCTCAGATTTGGGAGCACGTTAAAGAACCCCCGGTGGTCGAAATTTCCGGAGCCCTCCACTACGGCGTCTCTCATAATCATATGGTGGCTTTGGGATGTTAAACCACACATATCAAGCTGTCAAGCTTCCTCGGCACGCACTGCGAATTCCGCGGCGTCAATTGCCAACTCTTTGTTGTCTTGACATGGTAGGATAGAGTCGAACATGGTCTGCACTTCGTGACCGTAGAGAAGCCGTAACGGCGTGAATCACGTGGTGTTAGACGGCGGTGTTATACGCGGTGGCGTTATACGTGAAGGTCACGTAAAGCATGATCCGGTCCCATGTCTTGTGCTTTACGCCTATCTGCATTGCGATCATGTCTGCGAGCGTCTTATTCAGCCGCTCGGTGAGCCCGTTCGTTTGCGGATGGTACGCGGTTATCTTTTGGTGCCTGGTGTGGCTTAGTTCAAAAACTTCTTCCATAAGTGGTGCCGTGAATGCTTTGCCTCTGTCCGTTATGACGCTAGAAGGTGTCTCGCCTGTGTGTGTGTGTGTGTGTGTGTGTGTCTTGGCATAGCGTGTTAAATAATCAGTCGCTACGATCACCCATTTGTTGCCGTCAGAAAAGAAAGAAAATTGGCTCAGAACGTTCATGTCAACTTGTTCGAACGGCTTACAAGGTGCTTCAATTGGCTTAAGTAATAGAGCTGGCTTGCGAGGTGCTGGGATTTCCGACAGTCTTTGATGTACTGTTTGTTGCATGTCTAAAGACCAGGCCAAAAGTACTTCTCGCTCACTCTTGCAGGTGTACGTGACTAGCTTAGGTGGCCAGACGTGGGTGCGTCATGGCAAACAAAAGGGCGTCGTATCGCATGTCCCGAGGAACCAGCAGGAGGTAAGCAAGGTCGTTCAACGAGTGTTTTTTGTGTATAACATGCCGTCTCGAAGGCAAAACCACGTGAACGAGCGGGAGAGATGACGTGGTATGGTTGTGTCGTGGCCCTCGTAGTTATCAATGGTAGGTCAAAGTTCTTCGCCATCACGCTGTCATCTGCTCGATTCCGATGAGCTAATGGCTACCAGGAAGCCTTCGTCGTCCTCTGCTCCCTGACCGACGAGACGAAGCGGTGCGCGCGACAGTTTGTCAGCGTCTTCATGCTTATGACCGGGCTTATAAACGATGGTGAAGTCAAATTCCTGCAGCCACAAGCTCCACTGGGCTAGTCCTCCCGAAGTGTCACGCATGTTTGACAACCAAAGAGGGCATATGGTGGTCTGTCACTATCTTGAAGGGACGGCCATAAAGGTATACGGGTGAAACTTTGTGATTGCCCCCACTACTGCGGGCATTCTTTCTCCGTATTAGAATAATTCGCCTCAGCACGAAATAGGAAGCGGCTGGCGTGAGCTATGACTCTTTTGATGTCATCTTAACGCTCAACGAACACTGCAGCGAGGCTGAGGTTACTGGCGTCTGTATGCACCTCCGTGTCAGCATCATCGTCGAAATGAGCGAAAACGGGCGCTGATTGCATGTGCTGTCGCAGTTCAGCAAATGTTGCTGGTTGTTCATTTTTCCACACAAAGGGTTCGTCTTCCCTAGTGAGGTGAGTTAGTGGTTCCGCTATCCGTGAAAATTCGTCAATGAATTTGCGATAGTAGGCACACAAACCAAGAAAGCGCAGGAGGGCCTTCTTATCGACAGGAACTAAAAATTTGGAAACAGCGGCAAGTTTGTCTGGATCGGGTACGGACTCCTTCGGTGCTCACTACATGTCCAAAAATTTGAGTTCCTCATAATAGAGGTGTCACTTCTGTGGCTTTAGTCTGAGCTTCGCCGATCAGATAGCCTCCAGCACACTGCGCAAGCGGTGAAGATGCTGCTCGAACGTGGTAGAAAAGACCACCACGTCGTAAAGATAGACAGACAAGTATGCCACTTCAGCCCTGTGAGGACAGAGTCCATCATTCGCTGGAAGGTTGCCGGCGCTGAACATAAGCCAAAAGGAAGCACTCGAAATCGGCAGAGGCCGTCTCGAGTCACAAAGACTGTTTTCTCACGGTCTCCCTCGCCTACTTCAATTTGGCAATACCCACTTTTCAGATTCAGAGAAGAAAAATATTGGACATGGCGAAGTCTATTCAACGAGTTGTCCATACGCGGCAGTGGATAGACGTCCTCTTTGGTCACGTTGTTAAGCTTCCGGTTGTCGACGCAAAAGCGTAGTGTCCCGTCTTTCTTTTTGACCAGGACAACCAGACACGACCTTTCGCTGTTGGATGGTTCGATGACACCATCTTCAAGCATCTCTTCGACTTGCGTGCATATCGCTTCGCGTTATTTTATTGACACGTAGTAAGGATGCTGGTTTATCGGGCGTGCGTCATCGTACGTGGTTATTCTTTGCTACGTCATAGATGTCTGGCGCACCATTGAGGAACTTGCGAAGCAAGACCAGAATTGAAACAAGAGCGTGCGCAGTGCAGTCCGGTTACCAGTCGACAACGCAGGATTGATGTCGATTGTGACGAGCGATAGCAGAAGACACTCGGTGCGTGTCTCGAGCCCTTGCGCGAGAAAAATAAAGTAGATCGGCGCCGAGCTCGCGGGAGCTAGAGCAATTCAGAATAAAAAAGGGATCCGGCAGCCTCTTCCTGAGCTTGAAAAAGTGTGGACGTCCTTCTTATGCCGCCTTAAAACCCAGTATATCCGACGACCACAACGGCAAGTCACAATTGGCGCCCAACGGCTCGAGGTGAACTAAGAAGACGTTTACACCTTCATTGTGGAGACATTGCCCCCTACGCGCTCCTTTGGCCGAACTACTGACGTTTGGAAAGCGTCGGCTCCGTGATCCCAAGAAGGCGACGGCCCCGTGTTCTGTCGACGTGTTCGAGCAGCAGGATGACGCCGCCTGGGTGGAAGCCTACCGGTCAGCTGTGTCTGAAGCCGATGTCCTAAGGACTGAGATGGGTCATCTCCGGAGCGAATTGGAGGAACTGAAACTGATCATTCTGAAGAACCGCTACGCCGCAAAAGACGGGGCGCACTAAAACCACCCCTTGACTAGCACATGAAGGCAAGTCACGACCTCTTGTGTAACTTACTTGCTCTACTACTAGAGCGCATCGAGTGTCTGGAATTAAACACTCTTGAATATTCTGACACTGAATCGAGTGCAGAAAAGAGCAGTACGTCGATGAATCTCAAACGTTGCTCGAAAACGCAACAAATACAAGCCAGAAGCAATACTCGCGTGTGCGTGTCTAACAGTGAAGACACTCGTGACCGACTTTTAGATGCGGAAGCATCTTATACTCGCGCCTTGTAGTGCGCCGTCCACACCGCTTCTCGAACATTCGACAGCTGACGCGCGCGCATGCGCCGTCGCGCCGTCGCCCACCATCTGTGCCGCGCGCGCTTCTCCTTCGAGAACATTCGACAGCTGACAGCGCATGCGCCGTCGCGCCGTCGCCATCTGTGCCGCGCGCGCGCTTCTCCTTCGAGAACATTCGACAGCTGACAGCGCATGCGCCGTTGCGCTGTATATATACTCAAGGTCGGCGCTCGCTCGCTCAGTTGCCGCTCGTCCGTTGGTTTGTACGGCGCATCGACGTCCGAAGTCGCCGTGAAATGAATGCCAACGAATCCACAAACACAATGATCGACGTCCCTTCGACCAGCGCCGCCCTTTCGCATACGTGTGTACGTGTTCACTCATTTAACACCCCCTCCTACAACCACGTTAACCAATTTAGCCATCGACCCAAGTAAGTCGCAATTTAACACCCCATTTCACAACCACGTTAACCAATTTAGCCATCGACCCAAGTAAGTCGCACTTTAACACCCCGTTAACCAATTATATGCTCCGCATCCTCCTCAGTGTTCCCCCGAGGGAAGCTGCGGGCAATTTTTTTAAGTTTCGCGGCGAGCTCCTTACCACATCTCGGGAAAGATCTAAACGTCTAGTTTCATTGAGTTCACTATTGGTTTGGAACCTTGTGTGTTCCCGATGAGGTCACCGCACGATTCATAATTTCAAGGCTCCCAGCTAAACACTTTACATAGATGCGTCACCACACGATGGTGGCTAGTAACAGTACATGGGCTGACATGAAGCCAGCGTTACCCCGACGTTATAACATGGACTGTGATGTAACATATAAGCAGCGAGTGTAACATCTAAGCATTGAACGCACAGGCGAGTCATGTACTGACTTCGCATACCGAAAGCTCGACCTGATGAATCAGTGCAACTATCCTGCACTACAACAGGAAAAGTGCCAAGTTATTAAGGCTACACTGTCACCCCTGGCAAAGAAGCACTTTTTTGATAAAACATTTATGTGTCTAGACGATATTATAAGCTCTTTTCTGCGCTTTGACCGTATCAGAGAATCGGAAGAAAGCATTGAAATTTTGGCTGCGAAAGAACGCGGAACGCCATCCACAACGCCATCCACCGAATGCCGTGTTATGGCGAAGCGTTCGCCTCGGAAGCTTATGGACCATCATCAACGCGTGGACAGCAGAGAGTCTAGCGGTTCCTCAGATGACAAAGTAGCTGAGAAAAAGGTGAAAGGGGATGCGAAAGCGAAGCCATCACCGTCGCGGCAATCGACTCATTCCGCAAAGCGTGTTTTTGAAAGGTCACAAGGAAATGCCTTGAGAGTTTGTAAACTGTTCTTGAACTGCTCCAGAAGTGGCCATTTTGCCACGCAGTGTCATCTACATTTAACTGCAGAATTTTCGAAGTGGCAAGAAGATTTCGAATCTTCCAGCTCACAACAGCGGGGAAACGAACACCTCATGACGCCGATGTCCACAAGCAGTTACCAGTAATCGAGCACGTATCATGTGTCTCGGAAGCGGGTACTTTTTTTTTTCCTGTTGCGATGATGTTTATTCGAACAGAGGAGTCGCAGCGAGGTCACTACGGAAAATGGGCGTACGGCAAGTCTGGCGAAAGTGGCACAGGTTTTCGCGCAATCAGAACACGGGATTTTCCATTCTGTTTGAAAGGCGCATACGCGTTAGTGCGTATGCTCTACTACAATACCCCCCGACTGAAGAGTAGCCATCCTGGCGACTCAGGGAGTAGGCACAATGAGGGGGTCGTAGTAGGGCTTGATGCGGTCGACGTGCGCGGTCTCGCGTCCTCGACGACGCAAATCTGGCGATTGTGTTAGGGGCTCGATGATGTGATTCACCGGCGAGGTTCTGTCAATGACACGGTATGGACCATGGTACCGGGCGAGAAGCCTAAAAGAGATGCCAGGAACGTGTGGGGCCACCCAAAGCCACACCAGGAAGCCAGTACGAAACGTGGGCGCTATGTGATGAACGTCGTCATGTCGGGTTTTTCGTAGACCTTGAGCCTCACTTATCATAGACCAAGTGAACTGATGGCAGTCTTCAGCGTATCTGGCGACTTCCGAAAGCGGGGAGCACTCCGATGCAGCAGGGCGGTACGGGAATATATTGTCGAGTGGGTGAGAAGGTTCGTGGCCGTACAACAGAAACAACGGGGGAAAACCGGTAGTCGCTTGCGTCGCGGTGTTTTAAGCGAAGGTAACAAAAGGCAATACAGCGTCTCAGTTAGTGTGGTCGGAGGAGGTGTACTTTCTCAGCATGTCGCCGAGTGTGCGGTTGAACCGTTCAGCGAGACCATTCGTCTGTGGATGGTATGCGGTAGATTTCCGGTGGATAAGATTGCATTCAGCGAGAATAGCTTGGATGACTTCCGACAGGAACACTCGACCCCTATCACTGAGTAATTCCCGTGGAGCCCCATGGCGGATAATGAAGCTGCGCAGAATGAAGAGTGCACCTTCGTGAGCAGTCGCGGCCGGTAGAGCTGCAGTCTCAGCGTAGCGTGTCAGATGATCGACGCCGACAATAATCCACCGAATTCCATAGCTACTATATGGGAGGGGGCCATAGAGGTCGATACCCACGCGATCGAATGGGCGAGCCGGGCATGGGAGCGGCTGTAACATGCCAGTAAGGTGCCGCGGAGATGTCTTGTTCTGTTGGCAAGTGGTGCAAGACAACGTATTTCTGCACAAATCGATACATTCCTCGCCAGTAATATTGTTGGCACAGCCTTTCGTAAGTTTTCAGTACACCTGCGTGAGCACTTTGGGGATCTGCATGAAAATTCATGCAGATGTCAGAGCGCATATGAGTTGGGACAGCAAGGAGCCACTTCCGACCACCAGGCATATAGTTGAGGCGGTGCAAACTGGTGTCTCGCACGGAAAAGTGGGCTGCTTGTCGGCGTAGCGCTCTCGTGGAAAGGACAGCAGACGGATCGGTAAGGTAGTCGAGTAAAAATGCAAGATATGGGTCTTTACGCCGCTCCGAAAGCATGTCAGTGGTGTCGATTGGTGACAAGGTGGTAAAAAGGGGTGACAGAGAAGCCAAATCTGGTGTTAATGGCGATCGCGAAAGTGCATCGGCATCCGCATGCTTGCGACCGGAACGATATACAACACGGATGTCGTACTCTTGCAATCGAAGTGTCCAACGGCCCAGGCGTCCGGACGGGTCTTTCAAGGTGGACAGCCAACATAGAGCATGATGGTCTGTGACCACGTCGAAAAGACGGCCGTAAAGGTACAGGCGAAACTTCGTCAACGCCCAGATTATGGCCAAACACTCCTTCTCTGTCATGGAGTAATTCAATTCAGCCTTCTTAAGAGCGCGACTTGCATAGGCGACTATGTATTCGGCTTGGGTGCTTTTCCGTTGTGCCAAAACTGCACCAAGATTGATGCCACTCGTATCGGTGTGAACTTCTGTGGCAGCAGCAGGGTCGTAGTGATGAAGAATAGGTGGTGAGATCAGCAGGCGGTGCAGCTGGCGAAATGCGTCGTCACATGCAGGTGACCATGCAGATATATCTTTGCTGTTGGAAAGCAGACTCGTGAGAGGTGCGATGATGGACGCGAAGTTGCGCACGAAGCGACGAAAGTAGGAGCAGAGACCGACGAAACTTCGTAGGGCTTTCAGTGATGTGGGCAACAGAAAGTCAGCGACAGCTCGAAGCTTATCGGGATCCGGAAGAACACCGTCTCTTGTGATGACAAGTCCCAAGATGGTTAGTTTTAGTGCTGCGAAGTGGCACTTCTTGGAGTTAAGTTGTAGGCCTGCAGAAGTTAGACACGTCAGAATCTCGTGGAGGCGAACAAGATGTGTCGGGTAATCAGACGAAAAGACTACGATGTCGTCCAGGTAACACAAGCAAGTTTTCCACCTATGGGCACGCAAGATGGTATCGATCATGCGCTCAAATGTGGCAGGTGCGTTGCAGAGCCCAAATGGCATGACTTTGAACTCATATAGGCCATCCGGCGTGACAAATGCTGTTTTAGGGCGATCACATTCAGCCATTAGTACCTGCCAATACCCAGAACGCAGATCCAAGGATGTAGAGTACTCGGCGCCTTGTAAACAGTCAAGAGCATCGTCTATTCGAGGTAGCGGGTAGACATCTTTCTTTGGAATCTTGTGTAAGCAGCGATAGTCCACGCAAAATCGAACGGTGCCATCTTTTTTCTTTACCAGAACCACAGGTGATGACCAAGCGCTTTGAGAAGGCTGTATGACTCCACGTTTAATCATGTCATCTACTTGCTTAGTAATGACGCGGTAACGCGGTAAGGACGCTGTCGCAGAGGCGAATGTGAGCCGGTGTCAATAGTACGAGTGATAGTCATGGTGCGGCCCAAAGCAGGTTTTTGAAAGTCGAAAGAAGAGCGAAACTTGTTAAGGAGAGCAACAAGTTGGCGGCGATGTGAGAGGGGAAGGTCTGCGTCAACAGCGTTGTCGAAGGCTGACGAACTTGATTGCTCTGATGCATGAGTGATTGCGGCAAAGTGACATGGCGTTTCGTCGGGAAGAATAATATCATCGATATGGTCAACAGTTTGTACATATCCTAACGTTTCACCACGAAGTAAGCCAATGGGGTAGTTGCAGTGGTTGGTAACCAGCATTACGGTTAATCCAGACGCAATTGTAAGAACGGCAAATGAAGGAACGATGCCCTTGCGTTCAGTAAAAACCGGAGATGGCGTAAAAACCACCGTGGAGTTAGGTTGCGCCACACATGAAAGGCTTATAGGGACCGAAGCTTCCGGGGGCAAGGTGATGTCGTCGTCAGCGATGTGTTTGCAGAGCAGAGGAGAACAATCGGGTGGTGGAAATTCACATGTTGTCACAAGGGACACTTCGGCACGGGAACAATCGATGATAGCTTCATGACGTGATAAGAAATCCCAACTGAGGATAAGGTCATGAGAGCAAGATGGTAGAACAAAAACTGTACGACGTACAAAACATCTTAAATGACGATGCGCGCCGTAAACACAGCCGAGGGATGAATGCGTTGCGCGCTAGCCGTGAACAGTACCATGCCACGGAGAGATGTGGTCACTTTCTTCAGTTTCCGACAAAAGTTTGCGTTCATCACAGAAACGGCGGCCCCGGTATCAATTAACGCTAATGTGGCGACTCCCTCAACATCGACATCAACAACATTTTGCGGCGAAACTGGAGGCCTTGGGAATTGCGCACAAGTTGCAGTTCTTGCTTCCGGAACAGCACTAATTAGTTTCCCTCCTCAGGAGGTGGTCGACGACGCATAGGCGATGGCGATCGGTGATGAGGGGATGGGAAATGAGCAGTCGATGGGCGGCGATCCGAATCTGAGTGCCTCTGTCCATATGCAGACGTGGTGGCCTGCTGCGGCGCGTAGGTAGGGGTTCCGAAGTATGCGTGCGCAGGTGTGGGACGGCGGTGGCAGAAGCGTGCAACGTGGCCAGCGATGCCACACGCGAAGCATATAGGACGATTGTCTTGGGTGCGCCACTCATTAAATGGACGGAAAAAGCGAGGTGGGGGCCTGTAAACTGGAGGCGAGGCCGCATGAGGTGAAGCCGATAAGGCGACTGAATGCGGTGGGGGCCGCGCGACCACAGCTGCGTAGCTGAGAGGTGAAGTTGGCACAGGTGGTGCGTAGCCGGCAGTTGATAGATAGATCAGATGGTACCGAAGTGCATGGGTAAGGGGCCGGAACTGTAGGGAGGGCATCGCAAATTTCAGTGCGTATAGCCTGCTGCAGTGTCAAAGGGGGGCTTGTGGTGGGCGCGTCGCTATGCGGCAGCAGGGAGAGCTGTCGGGCGACTTCCTCTCTGATGAAGTCTTTAATCTGGTTCGACAGAGTCTCTTGGCATACGTTGCCGTTTGCGAGTGCGACGGCCGAGATTGAATCTGGTGATGGGACACTCTGTCGGGCGATGGAACGCTGACGACGCAATTCATCGAAGCTCTGGCACAGGCTTACGAGGACTGCCACCGTGGTCGAGCTTTTTGCCAGCAACATCTGGAATGCGCCATTCTCGATGCCTTTGAGAATCTGTCGAATTTGCTCTTCTTCAGGCATAGATGGGTTAACACGCCTGCAGAGGTCGAGCACATCCTCAATATAACTAGTAAATGTCTCGCAAGGCTGCTGGGCTTGGTGGCGTAGACGCTGGTCAGCGCGGAGTTTGGGGAAATCTACTCGGCCGAACCTTGGTCAAGAGGGTCTTGAAGGTGAACCAGTTGGTGATGGCGGTTTCGCGGTTGGTAAACCATAGCTTAGTGACGTCAGCCAAGTAAAAGATAACATAGGCGAGCTTAGACTTGTTGTTTCACTTGTTGCTGGCACTTACGCGTTCGTACAAGGAGAGCCAGTCTTCGACGTCTTGCTCACCACTGCCGCTGAAGATTGGTGGATCCCGCTGACGGGTAGCGCCGGGGCAAGTCGACGGGGCAGCCGATGGTGCTGGCTGTGCTGGGATGGGCTGGTTGGCGACTGCGTCAGTCATGTTGTACGGTGGTCTTTCGGCCAACTTGCGAGAGCGGAGCTCCAGGTCTGCTTAGGGATCTCAGCAGCCTCCAATAAATGTGATGACGTTTATTCAAACAGAGGAGTCTCAGTGAGGTCACGACGGAAAATGGGCGTACGGCAAGTCTGGCGAAGGCGGCACAGGTTTTCACGCAATCAGAGCACGGGGTTTTCCGTTATGTTTGAAAGGCGCATACGCGTTAGTGCGTATACTCCACTACACTGTCGTCATCAATGGAGAAACGATTAAAGACATCTTAGATTCTGGAGCTCCGAGAAGCTTGCTTACGGCACCAATAGTTGACAAACTCGAATTAGGCATAAGGCCTTCGTCGCTACGTTTGGTAGAAGCAAGGGGCCACCAGCTATAAAATTTATGTCGTCAGTGCTGTGGTGACAGTGTACGACCACACCCTGCCGCATGACTTTGTTGTTGTTCCCCAGTTACCTTATGAAGGAATACTGCTAGGCGATGTTTCCTTGCGCGCTCCAAGAGCCGTCATTGACTGGGGCTTGAGAGATTCGCGGTATCGGTCCCCCAAAGGCTACGCAAAGTTTACCTGGTTTGGGAGCAACCACTCTGCTTCATCGATTTACTAAGTCCCGGATCACGCGCGGGCGGCCCGCGGACGCCTCGGCTCACAGGCGGCTACGTCACAACACGTGATGTAAAAGTCCCGAGCCAGCTCGAGTGGCCTCGGGCCATCTGCGTGCTTGATGCTGACGGCATTTGCTGTGGCTTCTGTTATGCCAGGCTATGCCGTCTGCTCCCTCCATTGCTGTGACTCAGGCCACAACGCTGACCCAATTACAGCTTAAAAATTGGTTAGGTAGTGAATTATTATCATTTCTGTTGTGATGCGACTTAGTGTAAGTGAACTACTCGAGCTCGTGTGCATCGTATAGCAGCGCGGTCGTTCTACCGCTGTTTTTCCTAACGAGTATAACGAGTGTTTGCGTGACCTTCGGGAATACGCACAACCTCGACGTGTCTCAGAACACCGATGACAAGAACTGGGTGCGCTAACAATGCGAAATCCAGAAACATGCGAGAAGTGGTCAGAAAAGCAAAGAGAGAGCAAGAGCTCATCAAAAGTTTCCCGAGAGCATCAACAATTTTCTGTGTATAACTTAAGACGGCCGCACAGCTTGCGCACCGCGCTGTCGTCTGCCAGCTTCCCGAAAGAAATTGTTCGGATGATTCTGGGCCACCCGCATGCCGCCAGGCACGCAAAAAAACGAACATGCGTCTGAGCGATCCCGGACCAGTGGGCGGAGCTTCCAGTTGGCCTCCGAGAAAAATGAATGCGGCGCTGGCGTCCGGGGCTGTCCGGAGCCGTCCGGAACATGTATATCGATGAAGCTCACTGCCAGCTTTATCGCGGAAGTTAGTTTCTGTGGCCTGGCATCACGTGTCGGAAGATGAAAACCATTTTATGGTTATCACCGGGACAAAGCTCTTGTACGACCACTACTTAGTCATAGTGGAGCCCATGGTAACAGCTGCATCGGAACATACAACGAAATTTTGATCACGAACTGCTCTTCTCAAGCCGTCCTGCTTCCTTATCAGATGACAATTGGCCTCATTGAAGAAGCAAGCAGAATTGAGGATATTGAACTTTCTGGAGAAAAGTGCCAACAGATCCTCCAAACTTCATGCCTTCCTTCCCCTGTGGACCTTGATGCGCCACCAGCTAATACGATCGTCGATCCCCAGCACCGTTCAATCGCAATAGGAGACGTCAGCTTTAACATTGGAACAACTTTATCTTCCAATGAGCTGCAGGTCGTGAAGGATTTGTGGGTGAAACATTCGGTTTGCTTTGCACAGTCAAGTACAGATGCAGGCTCCTGCACAGTTGAGCGACATTGCATACCAACTGGAAATATAAAGCCAATATCACAACGTCCTCGCAGATTGTCACCAGCACAGCGTGATCTCGTCAAAATTATGATCAAGGACGTCATTGATGTCAATAAGGTGCGACCTTCTCAGAGTCCTTGGGCGCCACCACTTGTCCTTGTAGCCAAGAAAGACGGGACGACGCGTATGTGCGTTGATTGTCGCGTTTCAACGCCATCACTGAGGACATTGTGTAACCTTTCTCAAGAATCCACATGCGCTGCAGACACTCACTGAAGGGAAGTGCTTTTCTGCTATAGACTTGGTGTATGGACTTAATCAGATGGCCATGCATCCAGATGACATACAGAAGACTGCCTCCGTCACGCAGTGGGGTCTTTACGAATTCCTCCGTAAGCTATTTGGCCTAAAGGTGCCCCATTCACATGTGGATACGAGCCTGGATACAATAATTGACGGTATTAAATACGACAATTTTCTTGTGAATATGGATGACTACATAGTCTTCAGCCGCACATTTGAAGAACACGTTTCGCACCTTCAGAACAAATTTACAAGGTTCGAAATAGCAGCTTTGAAGTTCAATCCACAGAAGTGTTTCTTTTTTTATACTGCCATCAATCACCTTGGGTACGTTGTCACAAAAGACGGTGTATCTCCTGACCCATAGAAACTGGCAGTGGTTCAGGCTTTCCGGTCTCCTCAAAACGTACTGGAACTATAATCATTCATCGTGCTCACATCGTACTTCAGGAAGTTTATCCCGAATTACAGCGTTATCGCAGCACCTCTTCGATCACTCCCGAAGACAAACACTACTTTTTCTTAGAAAGAAGATTAGCATGTGGCATTTGAGACATTAAAGCGCACGTTGTGCCAGCCACCTGTCATTTGGCTATTATTCGAAGAACCAGAATTCGGTGTCCAAGTACACACAGATGCACCTCGGCTCGGCTTGGGAGGTCTATTGCTGCAAAAATATGAAAAATGACGATATTGTCTAGTGCTTTACTTGAGTCGATCTCACAGAGGCGCAGAGTTTAATTATTCTTTGACCGAACCGGAAGCTCTCGCAGTAAAATGGACATTCGAAGAGCTATGACCATACCTGATTGGCCAAAAGTTTCAAGTTTTCAGTGACCACCATGCACTGGGCTGGGTCTTGCGCTACAAAGAAGGAAACCAACGCCTTCTTCGTTGGTCACTGATTCTGCAGGAATTGGACTTTGATGTCATCTATAAATCATGAATTCTGCACAGCGCACCAAACTGTCTTTCCAGGAATCCCCTCATTTTTGATAATGCTGAACCAATTCTTGCAGTATCATATCCATCACTGTGAATCTGTGACAACATTGTTGGGGAGCAGCGTCAGGATGCATTTTTCGCTAAAGTCTTGGACATGCTTGGCGGTGCGCTGGGCACGAAAAAGCAACAGAAACGCGTGCAAAAGAACTTTATCACCCTTAACTACGTCTTGTACGAAAGAGACCAAGGCCCAGTCAGTAGTAAATTTCTTCTCTGCCTACCTGCACAAAGGCAAGCTGAGGCACTTCGTGAAATGCTTGAAGGACGATACGATGGCCACATGGGCATAAGACGAACATTTGATGCCCTGAAGTCTAAGTATTACTGGCCGAAATTCTAAGCAGATGTAAGACGGTACGTGCGTTACTGTGACTTTTGTCAGAAGATGAAGATGTCGACATCGGTGCCTTACGGACTATAACAGCCAATAGAAGTCCACAGCCCATTTCACACAGTTGGGATGGACATACTAGGGCCATTGAAAACTTCAAGAAGTTACAAGTGCGTCATTGTAGCCATTGATTACCTCCCAAAGTTCGTGGAGGCAAAACCACTCCAGAACATAAAGGCTGCAACCGTCCAGAAGTTTGCTGTCGAACGACGAATCGTCTTAAAGCACGAATGCCCAGCCACAATTATCACAGACAGTGGTACTCAAATTATGGCGCGCTCTACTAAAGCATACCTGCAACATCGGGGCATCAGACATGCTGCCACTACCGAATATTAACCCGCAACAAATGGCTTGTGCAAATGAGCCAATAAGACAATCAAACAAATGATTGCCATGACTACCACCGGGGGAGAAAAATGGGCCGATGTCCTCTCTCATATTGTATTCTGTTACAACAGCGGGTACCAAGACACGGTTCGCCTAATCCCCTTATTTTTGGTCTACGGTAGGGATCTGGTACTACCAGTAAATGTTGTGTACAGCCGCCCAGAGCTTGAAGAGCTCAAAGAAGAATTGAACTATGTCACGATAGTCCGTGAACAACTATAATAGCCAGGAAGCTCGCAGCTACGCACATCCGACTGGCTCAAAAAACAGAAGTGGCACTTCGGTAAGCATGACAAGGACGTTTTGTTTGAAAGAGGACAACTGGTGCTCCTCAAGGCTCCAACGTCCGGTGTGAAAACAACTACATCGTACACCGGACCTCACAGGATAGTGAACAAACTGTCTCCCGTGACCTACGAGGTTCAACTCGCGGACAACGTGGGAAGTGACATTATGCGTGTGAAAAAATTAAGACCATATCTGAGCGCCATAGCTCACATGGAGCAACCCAAAGTTTCGGACTCAGTTGTACATGGGTGCCGTGCAGTGTAAATAGTTGTTGGTGCTTGTACATAGTTTTCTGTGCCTGAAAGTGAATAGACATTGTTTTGTTGACTTTTGTAAATAGATACAGATAGAACTGTTCAGGTCAGTTTAGTTATGTATGTCTTGGTTTTTTGCGTATGAAGTCGGAACGACTGGTTTCCAAACCTGGGCATGTGACAAGCGATAGCAGATGACGATCGTTGGGTGTCTCGCGCCTTTGCGCGAGGAAAACAAAGTAGACCAAAGCCGAGCTCGCGGGCACTCGAGCAACATTGAATAAAAAAAGGGTCTGGCAGTCCCTTCCTGATCTTGAAAGAGTATGGACGTCCTTCTTTGGTCACCTCGGAACCCAGTATACCTAACGGCCACAACGGCAAGTCACATCGATATAACCGAATGCCGTGTTTGTGGCGTCAGTAGCCTCCGACGCGAAATAGTTGCCAATTTCTTCTATTTCGTTGGCAAAAGCGATCGAAGTGCCGTGGAAGAGTTGTCGGTGCTCGTTGCTAAAGTTTGCAACATGCGACTACGATCGGCCACCACGAAGCTGCATGACACTTCTGGCTACACAAATGTTTTGTTTCAGTGGGTGCTTTCAGTTCGTTTTGGCCACTGCTATGCCATCGCTCAAATTGCAGCATGTGATGTCGACCGTGGCGCTTGCTCAAGGAGGAAGCGTGACACTGTCTGCAGAAACTCAGAATAAGTCAAGATGCCGTTCGTCATCCTGTACATCAATTGCTCGATCGGCTGAAAACATGACACGGCACTCTTGCAGGTCAATAATTGCGCCACACTCTTGAAAAAAGTCAACTCCAAGATAACGTCACTGGAGCACTCTTGTAGGACAAGGCCGCTAGCGACGAGCGTATATCCTTGAATCTGAGCTCTAGTAGCGCAGGCGCCCAGCGGAGTAACTACATGGTCGCCAGCCGTCCGAATCTGCGAGTTGTGCAACAGTGTGATCACTTCCTTTAGCTGCGAGGCCAGTTTCCTACTCAATAATGAGTAGTCGGCGCCGGTGTCCCTCTCACGCGTCTACCACGTAATTACGATTCGTCACTGGTATATCACGTGAAAGCTGGTCGGTTTCCGCAGTATCGTTACGTCTCTGTGTCAGTCGGAGGTCTTCGGCACTTCAATGTTCAGTGACCCTACCCACAGAAGTCGCCCAGTTAGTTTCCCCGGCGGCGACTCGGAGGCCGTGTGGCAGAGTACCACTGGGGCAGAGATGAAAATTGGTTCGGTGACGGTGAACGCCACTGGCGCGCAGCGGAACTGAGGTGCAGGGCGCTGGACAAAGTAGTTTTCGATGTCGCGGGGTCGCTGGCTGTACCGGGGTGGCGGTGAGTATGCAGAGAAGCCGCGAAGCCCAACACGGCGGTATGGACACTGGTGTTACAAGTGATCTGCTTCACTGCAGTGAAAGCACAGAAGCTGGCAGTCGGGTGTACGCCAAATATCTGACTTCCATAGGGACGTGTGCCTAACATCGTTTCTAATGAACTAATGGCTGACTGGAGCAGCACGGACAAATGGTGGTGACGCATACTTATCGTCGTAATACTCTATTGGCTGCCGACTGGTGGGAGGACGCGGTAGGAGAAGCGACACGGTGAAAAGAGTGCGAACGAACAATGGCAGATAGGCAGCAGGCCACTTTAAGGCTTCCAGATGGGTGGTCTTCTAGCGGTGCTAATCAGTGGGGGCAGGCGCGGAGCTTTCAGAAGGTGAGGGTCCCCGTAGTGCCTGGTGCAGCTTCTCTGTGATAACCGCTGCAATTGAGTTAGACGTGGGATGAGGTATCACGCCGGCTTTCTGCAGTGCTTCGCGCGCCGCTAAATGAATAGGTTCCTGTAGGCTCTAATTTGTTCCAGTTGTGGCGAGAATGTCCGCAGCGCAAATTCTCGCCACAACTGTTAAGCAGTTTTGTCTGTTAAGCTGGAACGTTTTTGCAGCATCTTTTCCATGGTCACAGCCTCTGTCAAGAGCTCCGCGACGGTCTTAGGAAGGCTCCGCTAGAGGCCAGCGAAGAGACCCTTTTAACACCACGCATCAGATGACGCCAATTCTTATTCTCTGCAATTTGTAGATCAGCTCGTCGAAGAGGCGTGTCATGTCTTTCCCGTAAATCATAACCGTTTCATTTCGCAACTGGACCCGGGTCTGAATCACTCGTTTCGCTCGTTCTTGATGATCGGCACTTGTGTATGTCTCCAGAAGCCTACGACGGAACTCATACCACGAGGTCAGGTGCTCCTCGCGATTCTGCTACCACGTGCGCACCCCATCCTCCAGGTAAAAGTATGCACGTTCCTGTTTGGCCCCCTCGTCCCAATCATTTAAGGTGGCTACGTGCTCGAAATTGGCCAATACGTTTCGACGTCCTCGCACGCCGTGCCGTGAAAAGTCGTCAGAATCCGGGGGCTCTCTAACGTATACCGGTTGAGAATCGCAGTTCCCGTGTCGGTTGAAGCTGTTTGAATCGAAGCACTCGTCATATTTGCTGAAGTGGTAGGATCCGTGTCATTGTCTCCCGGAGGCAATCCCCTGATTTGGCGGCTGGCCCGAAGCACTGGAGTGTTAACTGGGACCGAACTTACAGGGTGACTCTCTGGAGTGGTCTGGAACATCCGCGAAGGCTATGCAGCAGCTGCATCAGTTTGTCACGAGACTTTAGAAGTGCAAGGGTTTTTAATTAGTAAAATTGTAGCCAGCTCTTCAAAATTGCGTCTATTGCGGCTGTATCTCGAGCGAAGAAGACGCACGCTATGTTCTTCTCTTTTTCAGGGTGAGAGCCACTCTTGCTCCCAACCTATTTTATGCAGATTGCAATATCTTTGGCGTTATCACTCTAGTACCA
>WOVY01007079.1:0-23454 GCA_013436015.1 Rhipicephalus annulatus
AAGAATTACCGCCAGAATCTTCTGGCTAAACAGAAGGAAAGCATTTTTTTTTCTGTTACTACTGCATTTATCTAGTAGGTCGAATTTGCGAAAAAAAAATATTGGAACTGCTGAATTTTTCTGATAGGTTTGTTGTATGCCGGTATCAGTTCGTCTGTGGCAGTATTACTTTTTCCTTATTATGGTTCATGTTGTGTCGAGGTTAAATACCACAATTTCGGAAATAAAGAGGAAATCTGACATCTTCTCTGTAGACTTTTATGCAGAAAACTGGACTAGTTATTGTAGTTGAATTGTATTACTCTCCTCGTGGCTCGTACCTTTGCTATTATATCGCGTGCGGATGTTTATAAGCTGGTCAACTAAAGTGCAATTACGCTATAGATAACTGAGGGCCCTGTTCATGTCATTGAAATACTGTACGAGAAGTAATTTGCCGGAGTATTGTAGAAGATTCGATTAGCCGACCACATTCGCTGCCCACGTCTCTCACAGTGAAGTGCCTGCGTCACAACTTTCATCATCTGCATTTTGATTATGTTTTGGTGCCACAATGACAATGTCAGTATAGTGTTCATTTACTACACTGTCGAATGCATCCAAAGTGTCACACATGTTGCGTAACGGCGTCTTTCGAATGAAAACTAAATAGTTGCTGATGTAGGTCACAAAAAAAAGAAAAAAAAAGTGAAAATGATCAGTGCTATGTAACATCGCAGTGTTTCATTCGAGGTACATCAGACTCTAAACGCGTGTTGCGTACTACTTGAACAAGCGAAACATTTGTCAGTTGTTACATTGCCCAACGTGTCTACTGAGGATTCTTGAAACGGCGAAAAAAGGAAAAAAAAAGGCAACCCTTATAATCGAGTGTAACCCGTGAATGTAGAACGCGGCACTCTTATGACTTTACTTGTTGATTGGGCGGTCATTTTATTCTTCGCCATAGACCTCCATACTATACAGCCTGCAAACTTCGAAGTATTTAAGTTTCTAGCACATTCAGATCTTTGTAGAGGCATCGCAATTATTAGGGCTCTAATACGGGCGGCGCAAATCTACAGAAAAAAAAAGAGAGCCCATTGAGAATATATACCCACAAGCATTGATTTCGACTCTCGCGCACCTGACCCGACATTTCGCTATGAGCGCAAACTTATATAAAAAAACGCAATGCCATTTTTTTTCTCGCCACATGCAAGCTGCGCCAACAGCGCAGTAGCCTTTTCGATCCTCCTCCACGGTGAGGAGAAAAGAGCGGGCCACCACACCTTTGGAAACACGCTTTCTCCGGGTGATTGGGACGGTCGGAGAGAAACCGCCGCGCGCTCTCCGTCTTGGAGGCCATGGGCGAAGTGTGCTGAGAGGGCTCAGCAGCCTCCATGTATTTTTTACTCATAAATAAGCACTCATATGCTAGCACTCCGTAACACTAATATATTTGCAGAATTCTCGCTGTTGAGGAAAAACTCACGTTTGACACAAGTCCATTATGATAGTTATATGCTGTGAATTAAAAAAAAGATGAAGTCGTGTTTCGGCATCACAAAAAAGTCGTTTACTACATCTAGTGACCCTTGTGAATTATATATAACTGTAGTAATGATGTTTGCCGGCAGTGGTTGGGAGGGTAACGTTGATGAAGGCGAGTGAGTAATTAATGTCCACAATAGGTGCGAGCCAACTCGACGTGTATCTTTTCGTCATGCATATGTGACTGGCTGGACTACACGGCACGAAAGCTTAAATTTGGGGATACGATTGTTGTAGCGCGAGCTAACAACAATCGTTCTCAGCTCACGCTACAACAATTGTTCATGGACCTATTAACTAGCACAAACCACCACGCTATCGAGATACGATCTGAAATTGAACGATGTTAGTGCTCTCATTTGTCACGACTCCTTGAGGTATTCGCAAGTTCCGTAGACTGTTCCGCCGCTCCGCGGCCGCCAGCGTAATTTTTTCAAAGAGTGTTGGAGTAGTCGGTGGGGCAGTGGACGTTCATAGCATGTAATGTACGTCTTGGCTGCGTTGAGCTTTCATAGAGCGTTTCTGTTGTTGTGTACTGACCGCACAAGGTCCCTGCAGTCGTCGCATAGTCGTCGTTTGGCGGAAAGGGTGCGTTTTTAGACACAGCGAGTAACAACTGATACGCTTATTTCGCGTTCATCTGTACCTGTGAGTATGTTTTCCTGCCTTATTTCGCGTGAGAAACGCGGGCACGTTTTTGATTGCTTGCCATTCGGCACTGACTTCCGATTTGTTGATATCGCGTTTCATTGCTTTGCCTTTGCAGCGAGCTGGGACGTTTTTAAAAAATGCGTGAAAAAATATCGGCTACAGGCCACGCCACAACAAGTGATGTGTTTGGAATTCAGGACCTCTTCGTGGCAATCGTATCCGGGTTTTTGAAGCGTCTAAGTCGCGCATTATATGCGAATGCAAAAAGAGTAAAGCCATCGCAAAGCAAAAAAACAAAAACAAAAAAAAGAACAGTGCAGGCCGCATATGTGTTCAGCGACTCCGACCTTAACCGATACTCTCAATGGGCGCCATATAAACCACCCTGTGCGCCCCATGTAGGCGATGAAACTTGCGAATGCTGAATCTACTTCATAAAAGAAGGCATGCGATATTACACCCTGATTTCACGACAGCCTTTAAAACTCTGCTTTTTATACGACCAAGTTGTTATTCACAAAGAGATAAACGCTGCATTGGTATCTCCATGACGGATAACCGGATCACAGACAGAAAAACGGACGGACGCTTCGCCCGCACTCGTCATTATCACTCCAGGGATATGCTGTATTTTTTTTTTTGAAGTTTGATTTATGGAGTTAAGCACAATGAAAAGGCTTCCATTGTTTCAAAATGTTACGTAACGAAATATTTTTAAGTATGCTGACTTTTGAATTTTATGGCATGAAATAAATACAAAATCGATTGGAAACACTATAGGGGCCCTGTGATAAGTGATAACAGACGACGCTCGGTGCGTGTCTCGCGCCTTAGCGTGAGAAAATGAAGTAGATCGGCGCCGAGCTCGCGGGCGCTCGAGGAACGTGAATAATACAAAAAAAGGATCTGGCAGTCCCTTCCTGATCTTGAAAGTGTGTGGATGTGCTTCTTAGGCCACCTCGGAACCCAGTATATCCGACGGCCACACGGCACGTCACAATTGGCGCCCAACGGCTCGAGGTGAACTAAAAAGACGTTTTACATCTATGCGGGGACGTCGCTCTCTGCGCGCTCTTTTGGCTCAACCACTGACGTGTGAACAGCGTCGGCTCCGTATCCCAATACGGCGATGGCCCCGTGTTCTGTCCACGGCTTTCGAGCAGCTGGATGACGCCGCCCGGTTGGAAGCCTACCGCTTAGCTGTGTCCGAAGCCGATGTTCTAAGGCCGAGGTGAGTCAAGCTTCGGAGCGAATTGGAGAAACTGAACAATTCTCAAGGACCACGACGCCGCCAATGAACGACGATGCTCACACTACCGCCTCTTGAATCGCAGATGAAGGCAAGTCACGACTTCTTGTGTAACTTACTTGCTCCACTAGTAGTACGCATAGAGCATCTGGAGTTAAAAACGCATGAAAATTCTGACGCCGAATCAAGCATGAGTGCAGGAGAGAGCAGCGCGTCGATGAATCTCAAACGCGGCTCGAAAAAAGCAACAAAGACAAGCCAGAAGTGATGCTCTCGTGTGCACGTCTAACAGTGAAGACGCTCGTGACCGACTTCGCTCACGAAAGCGAAGCCATCACCATCACGGCAATGGACTCATTCCGCAACGCGTGTTTTTAAAAGGTCGCGAGGAAATGCTCCGAGAATTCATAAACTGGGCTTGAGCTGCTCCAGAAGTGGTCATTTGTCACACAGCGTCGTCTACCGCTAACTGCAGAATTTTTGAAGTGGGCAGGAAGATTTTGAATCTTACAGCTCACAACCGCGGGGAAGCGAACAGCTGGTGACGCCGATGCCCGCGAGCAGTCGCCAGTAGTTGAGCAAGTGTCATGTCTCTCTGAAGCGGGTTCTTTTTCTGTTCTTGTCGCCGTCAACGAACAAATGATTAAAGCCATCTTTGATTCTGGAGCTGTCAAAAGCTTGATTACGGCACCAATAGTCGACAAACTCGAATAAAGCATAATGCCTTCGTCCCTACGTTTGGTAGGAGAAAGCGGGCGATCAACTACAAAAAATTTAGGTCGTCAATGCTGTGGTGGCAGTGGACGACCAAACACTGCAGCATGACTTTGTTGTTGTTCTCCAGTTTCCTCACGAAGGAATACTACTAGGCGATGACTTCTTGCAGGCTTCAAGAGCCGTCATCGACTGGGGCTCGGAGAGCTTCGCGGTATCGGTCCCCCAAAGGCTACGCAAGGTCTTCCCCGTTAGGAAGCAACCACTGCCAGCTTTATCGCGGAAGTTGGTTCCTGTGGACGGGCATCGCGTGTCGGAAGATGAAAATCATTTGATGGTCATCACCTGAACAAAGCTCTTGTACGACCGCTATTCAGTCATAGTGAAGCGCATGGTAATAGCTGCATCGGAAAATACAACGAAGGTATTGATCACGAACTGCTCTTCTCAAGCCGTCTTGCTTCCTTACCAGAAGACGATTGGCCTCATTGAAGAAGCAAGCAGAATTGAGGATATTGAACTTTCTGAAGAGGACTGCCAACAGATCCTCCGAATTTCATGCCTTCCTTCTCCTGTGGACCTTGATGCGCCACCAGCTCATACGGTCGTCGATCCGCACCACCGTTCAATCGCAATAGGAGACGTCAGCTTTAACACTGGAACAACGTTATCTTCCAATGAGTTGCAGGTCGTGAAGGATTTGTTGGTGCAACATTCGGTTTGCTTTGCACAGTCAAGTAAAGATGTAGGCTCCTGCACAGTTGAGCGACATTGCATTCCAAGTGAAAACGCAAAGCCAATATCGCAACGTCCTCGCAGATTGTCACCAGCACAAAGTGATTTCGTCAAAAGTACGATCAAGGACCTCATCGATGCAAATATAGTGCAACCTTCTCGGAGTCCTTGGGCGTCCACCCTTGTCCTTGTAGCAAAGAAAGACGGGACGAAGCGTATTTGTGTTGATTATCGATGTCTCAACGCCGTCACTGAGGACATTGTGTACCCTTTCCCAAAAATTGAAGATGCGCGACAGGCACTCGCCGGAAGCAAGTGCTTTTCTGTTATGAACTTGGTGTCTTGAATTTATCAAAATCGCCATGCTTCCAGATGACATACAGAAGACTGCCTTTGTCACGCCGTGGGGTCTTTGTGAATTTCTTCAGATGCCATTTGGCCCTAATGTGCCCCATTCACATGTCAGTGAGCCGTGGATACGATCATTGGCGGTATTAAATACGACAATGCCTTTGTGTATATGAATGACTGCATCATATTCAGCCAAACATGTGAAGAACACGTTTCGCACCTTCAGAACATATTTACAAGGTTCGAAATAACAGCCTTAAAGTCAAGCCACAGAAGCATCTCTTTTTTGTACTGCCATCAATCACCTTGGGCACGTTGTCACTAAAGACGGTGTATCTCCCGACCCCATCGAAACTGGCAGTGGCTCAGGCTTCCGGCCTCCTAGAAATGTACAGGAACTACCATCATTCATTGGGCTCACATCGTACTTCAATCAGCAAATTTATTCCGAATTACAAACGTTGTCGCAGCACCTCTTCGATCACTCCTAAGAAAAACGCTACTTTTTCTTGGGAAGAAGATCAGCAAGTGGCATTTGAGACATTAAAGTGCGCGTTGTGCCAGCCGCCTGTCCCTAAGCTATTATCCGAAAAACCAGAATTTGGTGTCCAAGTACACACAGATGCATCTCGGCTCGGCTTGGGAGGTCTATTGCTGCAAGAGGATGAAGAGCGACAATATTGTCCAGTGCTATACTTGAGTCGATCTCTCCAAGGCGCAGAGTTTAATTATTCTTCGACAGGACTGGAAGCTCTTGCAGTAAATGGGCGTTAGAAGAGCTACGACCATACCTGATTGGCCGAATATTTCAAGTTGTCAGCGACCACCATGCACTCTGCTGGGTCTTGCACTACAAGGAAGGAAACCAATGCCTTCTTCGTTGGTCATTGATTCTGCAGGAATTTGACTTTGATGTCATCTATAAATCAGGAATTCTGCACAGCGCACCACGTTGTCTTTCCAGGAATCCCCCTATTGCCGATGATGCTGAACCAATTCTCACAGTATCATATCCATCACTGCGATTCTGTGACAACATGGGTGGGGAGCAGCGTCAGGATGCATTTTGCGCTAAAGTCCTGGATATGCTTAGGGGTGCGCTGGGCACGAAAAAGCAATAGAAACGCGTGCAAAAGAAGTTTATCGCGCATAACGACGTGTTGTACAAAAGAGAGCAAGGCCCAGTCAGCAATCAATTTCTTCCTCTTGCCTTTCTGCACAACGACAAGCTGAGGCACTCCCTTAGGTCTAAGTATTACTGGCCGAAGCTTTATGCAGATGTCAGACAGTACGTGCATCACTGTGACTTTGTCAGTGGATGAAGATGCCGTCATCGGTGCTTTACGGTTTATTACAGCCAATAGAAGTCCACAGTCTATTTCACAGAGCTGAGATGGACATATTAGGGCCATTCAAAACTTCAAGAGGTTAGAAGTACATCATTGTAGTTATTGATTACCTCACAAAGCTCGTGGAAGCAAAAGCACACCGCAACAGAGAGGCCGCAACCATCCAGAAGTTTTGTCAAACGACGTATCATCTTAAAGCACGGATGCTCAGCCACAATTATCACAGACCGCGGCACTCGAATGATGGCGCGCTCTACTGAAGCATACTTCAAACATCGGGGCATCAGACATGCTTGCCACTACCGCATATCACCCTGCAGCAAATGGCTTGTGCGAAAGAGTCAATAAGACAATCAAACAGATGATTGCCATGACTACCGCCGGGGGAGAAAATGGGCCGATGTCCTCCCTTATATTGTATTATGTTAAAGCACCGAGTACCAAAACACGGTTCGTCACACTCTCTTCCTCCTGGTCTACGGTAGGGATCTGGTGCTACGATTAGATGTTGTATACAGCCGCCGAGGGCTCAAAAAGATTAAAAATATTTCACGGCAGTGCGTGAACGACTACAAAAAGCCAGGAATCTCGCAACCACACAGATCTGACTAGCTCAAGAAAAACAGAAGCGGCACTTTGACAAGCACTACAAGCACGTTATGTTTGAAAGAGGACAACTGGTGCTCCTCAAGACTCCAACGTCCGGTGTGAAAACACTACATCGTACACCGGACCTCACAAGATAAAGAACAAGCTGTTTCCCGTGAACTACGAAATTGAACTCGTGGACAACATGGGAAGTGACATTGTGCATTTTGAAAAATTAAGATCATATCTGAGCCCCATTGCTCACATGGAGCAACCCAACGCTTCGGACTAAAATGTACATGGGTGTCATGCAGTGTAAATAGTTTGTTGGCGCGTGTATATAGTTATGTGTGCCTGCAAGTGTATAGCCAGTGTTTTGTTGACTTTAGTAAATAGGTACAGATAGGACTGTTTAAGTTAGTTTAGTTATGTCTGTCTTAGTGCTTTCTGTATGAAGTCGGGACGACTACTTCCAAACTCGGGCTTGTGACGAGTGATAGCAGATGATGCTCGGTGCGTGTCTCGCGCCTTAGCGCGAGGTGAACGAAGTAGATTGGTGCCGAGTTCGCGGGCGCAAAAAAAAAAATGGTCTGGCAGTCCCATCCTGATCTTGAAAGAGTGCGGTTTTCCTTCTTATATTGCCTTGCAAACCCAGTATATCTGACGGCCATAACGGCACGTCACAGGCCCCTTAGCCAAAGGCAAGTGTTGAGGCCATTTAAAAAACATGTATTGTCAGTTGCGTTCATCAGTGACACTTCAATACAAACAAGCCTGAAGTGAAGACATGATGAAAAGGCTTCTTTGTTTCTGTACGTTCGCTGTTATGACTTCATATGCTCATCTTGTGACAAGGCACGCCTTTGTTTCATTGTGAGCCAATTCGGCTTTAGAGTAAACAAGTCTAAAGGGGAAAATGGCGGATAACGAAAAAAAGTGTTATCCATTTTTAACTGACTGAGGTATACGCATCTAGCCCTGAAGTATTGCCCAAATGGATCACGATATTCGCTGAAGAAAATCCTACATTGAAGCTTGGAGGGAGAAATGCAAAGAACATATGAAACCACGTGTTTGAGTTTATTTTATGGTATATAGTTGTGATAATATTTACTATGCGTGAGGTAACTATGAATGTCTGTCGTAATATTGTAATATGTGAACGTAGGAACTTGTGCCTTTGGCGCCACTCTGTTGCAAACTGGTTGATGAGAAACGATACTAATTAGCTTTTGTTAAGCTACTTGGTAGGTCTACAAGGAATGACTGTTTAATGATGCTTTTCAGTAATATAGTGTAGCGTGCATCTAAGTGCAATTTGTGGCGGCTTATTTGCTAAAGGTATGCCTGGTATTGAGAAAATGAAAAGTTGGGCAGGAGGTAGCAGGAAAAGACAAACAGTTTTGGCTCGAAGCAGTGCGCATCCAATTTCTATGTCTTTGAATGCTTTTATTTATTATTCTTACATGGCTCATTTGTACTACGCGGTCAAGCTCTACTTCAATTGCAACCTGTTCAACAAAACCCTCTCGGCACACCGCTGCCCGTATTTGTTCCTTTCAAAACAGCAAATCATGCCACGAAAACTTCCGAAAACTTGCCAAGAAATTTGGCTGTAATGCAGAGGCATGTAACGTGTAGATACACCGCTGAATGCGTAGACAGTTAATCTTTTTAGTTGTTTCGTTCTGATGAAAGACCTGTAGAATATGGGAATTTAAAATGAATAACTCAGAGATTTCTTTATTGCAAGATAAGCTGCCACACTACATGTAAGAAAAACAAAACATTTTCTATTGCGCGGAGAGTTTCTAACGATGAATTTACGCGCTCATAAGGTACACCTCCTACACGTCAGGGCAAAGATAAAGTTGTACAGTAGTGTAAGAATCAACAACAAACGGGTTAAAAACACCCTTTATTGGTGTGCAAGTTCCATTCTGAAATAATGAATTATTACATTGCAATCAGCCGCGGGGCATACAAATTTCTAATTGTGATACCATGGTTCACTGTCTGCCAATGCTCTTGAATACAGCAACACGTTTCCTTACATTTCTTTGTGATTCTTTCTGGGGAGTACTCAGACTTGCGATGAGTTCATATCCCCCTGGCACTATCAGTGATTTATGCAGCCTATGAAATATACCGACCGGGAAAAGTACTGATTGCTGACTGCAATACTGTTGAATACTGTGAAAACGACGACGAGCGATGCTATCATTATTAGAAGCATATTAGATTGGTGTTGGAGTAAAGAAGAGGTGTATGGTTATTTCTGTGTTACCTTTTAATTATCGACTCTTATATTTCCTAGATAACTGAATAACAAATTTTTCTTAACCAAATTCTGAAATTCGTTTTTCCTCATCACAATAACCGCCGGTTGAATGGGGTTTAATGGCCAATCCTCCGTGGTGGGTACAAGCCAACGCATGTAGGAACAAGCAAGCAAGAGGTCGACGGTGCGATTCGCCATGGGGACGGCGGCTTGTCCTCTCCTCAACATCATTCTGGTGCCGTGAAACCCGGGAAAAAGGGCCTTCAGAGGTGGGATGGAATCCTTTCCGTCTTCACGTGTTCGCTTTTCGCGTGTTCTCGACTGCATTCGTAGCCTCAAGGACTTTGATGAAGCCGCCGTGGGTTATGTGCGAGGCATAATCCCACCAGTGAGCTATACCGTGGAGCATCACATGTGGACGATACCCGAATCTTCATTGTGTGAGCCTTCTGTGATGGATGTCATGTTGACTACGACTTCGCCTGCTGACTACGTTCTCTGTCGTTGTTGACTCCGTTCTTCGTCGCCAGTTGTCAGTGTCGGGGAGCCGAGGATGTTGAATATTGTGACAACGACGACGAGCGACACTATCGTAATTAGGAGTAGATTAGATCAGTGTTGGAATAAAGAAGATGTCGATGGTGGGATTTGCCATGGGAACGGCGGCTTTTCCTTTTTAAACAAATACCACGTCCTGGCAAACATGAGATCGCTTTTGTGTTGTTTTGAAGCTCGAAGTGAAAAAAATGGAAGTCATGTCGGAGTTGTAATTTTTAAAATTTTGCTACACTTTTCACAAATGGTGTACGAACTCAATCAGTGATACTTATGAATAAAATCTCCCTTCAAGCCTACAGTCCTGAACATGTTGCTCATACTTTATGGCGCGCGTGAAGAGTAGAGCCTAAATATCTATACACTTATGGTAATTTGAATTTGTATTAAAGAACGTTAGTATAAGTATTCAATGGACAATGGGAATAATGCGATGTTGATGACACTTTCCTCGCACCTTCCTTGACGTTCCCATACTGTGCGTTATTGTATACGAAATGTTTGAAGCTGTTGATTGCCAATACAAGCCTAACGTCGTGACACTTTATCTGTAAAAAAAAAAAACATTTTTTAGGCATTCCAATGCAAGGCCTTCACGAACTTTAACAGGTGCCTTATAAGGAATTGAAAACCTTCAATATGGAGTGTTACTAGAGCTAACAGTTCGACAATCGGTCTAGTATTCTAGTCAGCACTAAAAAGATCAGACCACTTGTCGAAACATTGGCCTGAGTGATAACCTATGCTGAAGGATCTTTCGTCTCTTCAAGCCTACCTCTTCTTGTTAACTAAGGTTACTCGCGCACCAACTTATGCGTGTGTTGCGTCCGGTGAGCACACGGAGTCACTTATGCTTGCCCTTACCTGGATGTCCACTATCCCTATGAAGTTATCCTTGTTCTGGCGTGGTTTTCTGCAATGAGAGAGGCCCCGCTAGGACAGCATGGAGAAATATCACATGTCGCTTGGAGTATGCTCTGTGAAGTGGAGCGAGCGCTGCGACGTACAGTACAATCATTATCATCATTACCATCGCCATCATTATCGTCAATATAATACTATCTTAAGTCCGCTGCAAGAGGATTAGAGTTCCAGTGATCTTGAACACACCCGATACGGTGTTAGCCTATACCGTTTTAATTCCCTGTCCCCTTCTTCAGCAGCGTCCCCGCTTCACATTCCCAAACGCCAAGCAACCGGCAGGGGTTTTTTGGATTTTTTAAAATGCGAAGCATTTCTTAGCGAACTTCGGCGACATTGAATCTATCTATCTATCTATCTATCTATCTATCTATCTATCTATCTATCTATCTATCTATCTATCTATCTATCTATCTATCTATCTATCTATCTATCTATCTATCTATCTATCTATCTATCTATCTATATATCTATCTATCTATCTATCTATCTATCTATCTATCTATCTATCTATCTATCTATCTATCTATCTATCTGTCTGTCTGTCTGTCTGTCTGTCTGTCTGTCTGTCTGTCTGTCTGTCTGTCTGTCTATCTATCTATCTATCTATCTATCTATCTATCTATCTATCTATCTATCTATCTATCTATCTATCTATCTATCTATCTATCTATCTATCTATCTATCTATTGTTTGTCTGTCTGTCTGTCTGTCTGTCTGTCTGTCTGTCTGTCTGTCTGTCTGTCTGTCTGTCTGTCTGTCTATCTATCTATCTAGCGGCGTAGGACTTTTATCTCTCCTGGCCGTTTGGATAATGGTATCAATACCAAACTTGGTATGGCATAACATGACTGTATGTCGAGCTTATTTAACTAGTCATAACATGAAAATCATGACATAGATGTCATGAATGTCATGATTTACATTTCATAGTGCTGCAGCTCTTGCGATGGTTCCGTTCACATGGCATGTTGCAAAACTGGTATGGTATGACATAATTGCATGGCGAACGCAAGCGACAGACCTTAACATGAAAATAATGACATGCCTGTCATGTAACAACATGATTACATGGCACACCCATGATGCTCTCGCGGCTGTTTCGCTAGCGTCACATATACAAAATTTGATCTACGGTACGTCAATGAATGACGAAGGTATGTGACTGGTGTAAACATGATAATCATGAGATGCGTGTGATATAACAACATGACTACATGGCACGCTCATGATGCGCTGGTGGCCGTTTCGCTAGCTTCACTTATACTAAATTTGGTATTAAGGCACGTGGATAGATGACGAAGGTATGCCACTGGTGCAAACACGATGAACATAAGATGCATGTCATGTTACAACATGACTACATGCTACGCTCATGATGCGCTCGCGGCCATTTCGAAAGCTTCACATATGCCAAATTTGGTATTACGTGACGTCAATGGATGACGAAAGTATGTGACTGGTGCAAACATGATAATCATGAGATGCGTGTCATGTGAGATTATGACTACATGCCACATTCAAGGCGCAAATACATTTGGACCTGAACACTGTGCGCGTGCTCGCCGACGTTCATTTCGTTGCGTCACCCCGGCGTTGCCACGCCAGGCACCGGTCCGGCCATATACTCGCAGGCGCACGCCGTGCTGCGTCTGTGTGACGCACGCGCGTTTCAGCGTGTATGGCAATCTCCGCTACGAAAAGAGGGAGATGCAGTGTTGTCTGGGTAACGCATTGATGTGAAATGCGGCATGTCGAATTTCACGCCGGTTACCGTCGGGCTGCGCCGACGGACGCTGGTCGCGCCTGGCGTCAGACCATAGAGAAAGAAGACAAGAGCGGACACTCCGCAAAACCTGGCCTCAGGAAGTGCGTCACGACTACGTAACGAACTAGTGCTCCCACCAAACTTCAGAGGGCGCAAGCGCAAAAAAAACACAGTTATAATCAATGCAACAGAATTGTTTTCACAAATTAATAATTACACGCCCAAATTTGGTATGTTCTTTATACATAAAAACGATTTATTCAACACATCTTACGCGATTATTTTTCTTCAGCCGTACTGTCATAAACAGCATCTACCCAGCGACAAGCCCATGCATGACTGACGGCGAGAAGCTTTCGTCGCTTTCGTCAACGTCGGCTGCGTCGGCGTTTTCAAGCGTGAGATAACAGGTGAGGCACGTTTTCAAGCGAAGCTTGTTGAATGACATGTTTTTGGTCTTGTTGGGTCATTTTTTCAGAAAACGGTTACGCCTGCGCGAAAAAGACACCATGCAACAAACATAGAAAGATGCACACACACACGTTGCGCTTCGTGTGTGCGAGTTTGTTTCTTACGTGGCGTCTCATTCACGCAGTTGTAACCTTTTTCTGAAGCTTGTAAGGACTGGGAGGCTCGCTAAAAAGAAAGTTTGTGGCTCTATGCGGCGGTTAGACGGGAACATTGTGCAACGTATGCAGTATAGCAAAGGCGGCACGGCGTCAAGCCGAGGCGACGCGTGCTGCGTCTGCCACGGACGCGAGCGTCTGTGCGCTGAGCATAGCTGGGCAGCTAGGTCATAGGCTCGGTGGCTCGGTGCAAAATATTGAGAATCGTTCGCTGGGCCTCGCATGCTTCACGACGCGTTTCCCGAAGGCTCGGAACACGAATAATTCTTGGTGTGCCGGAGGCAAATCTGGACTAGCCAAGTGGCCATCATCTTCGTTTCTTCGCTAGCCTTGTGCCACTAGTGCAAGCTGCCCACAAATTTTTTTTACGTTTCCAATATGATTTTACCGCACAAATTTCAACTACGATTTTTCTTCCCAATGTACTGCTGATACTGCGTACGCACGAAGGTGTTCTAAAGTTTCCAGGCCGCGATACCATTGCATTACAAGGGATAGCGGCCTGGAAACTTCTGAAGATCTTTGTTCGTGGTCTTGACGTATATCTTTGTAAGTCAGAGTTTTATGGGTCAGAGATGTATCACTGGTTTTGTATTGTGCATCGATTAGCTAATCATTCAAAAGGGTTTGCTGGTACACTTATGACGTGCACATATCTTTTTCGTAATTTGACAGCGAAGCATCCACTTACTAACATTTTCAGACCGCGCTGATGCCATGCCGTCCGGCGGTCCAAGCTACGGCAGCTACTGCTGTGTATCGTGGTGCTTCAACAATGGCAGAACCTACAAGAAGCCTGGGACGAGTTTCTTCCGCGTACCATGGGACGGCAGGTGTGTTAAAGCTTTTGTATGGTTTGCATGTCTGTAGGCTTACTGTGCGTACTTGCTAAGTGAGGGTAACAATAAAAAATCACTATTCAAGCACTTCCCCTTTCAGCTGATAGTTCATTGCCAATGCAGGATGAAAGCATGGATGCAGTATGCTGGACGAGATGATCTCCTGAGTAAGCCGGCCAGCCTATTGTACGCAACGTACAGGGTTTGTAGCGACCATTTTACTGCTCAAAGTTTCATGGACCCTGGGCACACAAGGCTTACAAGAATGGCTGTTCCCAGTGTGCAACCAGCTGCACCATGTAAGTGATTGACTGAAACTCAAATATGTGCAATAGCAGCCACTTGTATTGAATCAGTGGCGACAGTTAACCGTGAAGATCTTTGTAGCCGATGAAGAAAACCTCACTACAGAAGTAACACTTGGAAAGTCTTAAATTCTGTGAATTGTGGGCTATTACCTTCCTAACAGCAGCTTTACATTTCTGTCATGTTTTGATGCTCTGGACCTGCGCAACTTGTTTTGAAAGACTTTAAAGGGCTATTTCACGTTATCTTCAAGCCTGAGTGCACATGTACGTATACCTTTCATCAGTGAAAGCTGCCACTGTTGATAATTCCAAAAATCACAAATTACTTGTTTCCTAGTTGGTGCCGTCTTTTTTCTTCCACGTTCGACCAACTTATGCGTTTGAAAGAGCTGTTTAAGTTTCCCCATGCTACAAGCTTTGTAACTTGTACCAACTACACATATATGCAGGTTCTCTGAGCGTCGCTTCAAGTAGTGACTGTGACATGGCTGCAGAAGCTGCACTGCAAGGTGCGGATGAGCTTCAGTTTGTGTTATTTTAAGCCTCTTACTGACACATTGTCGTAATTTCATTTCTTCAGGACCTGCGGTAGAGGCTTCAAAAAGCGGCTCCCACACATTGAGGTGCCCCGATGAACAGGGTGCGTTCAGTGTCGCGGTTTCTTTTTTTTTACCCAAATTGACTGTTGACCAAACCTCTGCAGGTGGCAGCTCCCTTGTAGCTGGTGAAAGAATTTCTGCTGATTTCGTCTTGCCGGAGAAAACCTTAACCAGTCGTTCAGCTGTCACAAAAGGAACCTGTGTGGCCGGTAAGTTGTATGTTCACTTCAACACCAGAGTGGATTGATATAGAGACTTCCGCAGGCCGCTCGCAAGATTGTTCCGACAGCACTGTCCGAGGCACTGAACAAGCTTCACAAGACCCTCCAGAAGACGTCTCCGCCAACAGCTCCACGCCTGAGTTCCTTAGAGATAATGGTGACTATGCTTTTATTGCAGCAGTTTTTAATGTGCTATTTTATGTTTAGGACATTCTGAGGAAACTATCCTCAAAAGGACAATACGTGTGCACTTACAAAATGTAAGGGTGGGCTCTCAGTGATTTTCATTTTTTTGTGCATTGTCAACATTGTGAATGGTTTGTTTTTAGGTAGTGGAATCGAAACTTTGTACCACAGAAAGTTATGCACCTTGGGTCTGAAAGAGCGAGGAAAGTGCTCGTATGGGATTAGTTGTTCTTCGCTTTTACATCAATTTTTTTGTTTATTGCAGTGCGTTCCTGTGTGCTAGCGACGATGTCTCCATCAATGAAGTACAAGCAAACCATTAAACATCTGCAAGCCAAAGTAGCAGCACAGCGGAAAACTATCAAAAGACTGCAGAGACAGCCTCTCCAAGCACCGTCATCGACTTCGAAGGCCCTTGAAGTTATCCGACCGCACGTCGCCGAGGAGGTTTTTAAACTTCTTTCTGCACATGTTCGCTTGAGGCCCAAACGCCAGGGCAAGCGGTTTCCCGTGTGGTTCAAGAAATTCGCTCTTCACTTAAACTTCCGAGGTCCGCGAGCATACCGATTTCTGGCTCCATATTTTTCTTTGCCCTCCCGGCGTTCATTAAGGAGGTGGCTAGCTAATGTAAAGATGACTCCAGGCATAATTCCAGGAATCCTTTCTTCCATTGCAACAAATACTCAAGCTTGGAATGAACGGGACCGAGTGTGCGCTTTAGTTTTCGACGAAATAGCACTGAAAAAGAATTTGTACTATGATGCTTCAAGAGACGTTGTCCAGGGTTTTACAGATGATGGCACTCATCGCACTTCAACTATCGCTGATCGAGCACTGGTTTTTCTGCTTGTTGGTGTTTCGAGAAAGTGGGTTCAACCGGTTGCTTTTACTATAGGGCACACATCAACACCATCATCTGTTATGCATAACTTGCTGGTGTCACTCATTTTGGAGCTTAGGAGCATTAATATTGCAGTGAAAGCAGTCATTTGTGACCAGGGCAGTTCAAATGTAAGTCTCGCAAACCAACTAAGAGTGACTGTAGCAAAGCCTTTTTTTGAAGTTAATGGTGAGCGGGTATATTACATTTTGATGTTCCGCATTTAATTAAAACAACGCGCAATAATGTCCAAGCACACAAGTTATACATTGGGGATGACATCGTTAACTGGTCGCACATTGTAAGCCTTTACCAATTCTCACATGAGTTGCGGTTGCGATTGGCTCCAAAGTTGACTGAACGGCACGTTCATCAGAAACCTTTTTCTAATATGAAGGTCAGCAGAGCAACTCAGGTCCTCAGTGCATCAGTTTCGATTGCTATCACGGCAATGGTGTATGCGAAGGTGCTGCCTACCTCGGCCATCACTACAGCTCAATTTTGTGATCGTATGGACAGGATTTTCGACGCCTTGAACAGCTCGAGTAAAAAAAGAACTTCGCAAAAGCTGCGGTATGCAATCATGAAAAATGATTCAGAGCTGATTGACTTCCTCCGAGGCCAGCTTCCCTGGATTGCATCATGGCAGTTTGTTGGCAGACGTCAACCACAAACCATCGTAGGTTGGCAAATTACAATTCAGGCAATTTGTCAACTATGGGACGACCTCTCCAAAAATTACAATTTTGAATACCTGTTAACACGCAGGCTTCAACAGGATCCTCTGGAGAACATATTTGGCCACATTAGGCAAAAACAGGGTTGCAACACCAACCCCAATGTAGCACAATTTATTTGTGGCCTGAAGCACATCTGCATAAGAAAACTCTTCAAGCTGTCAGAATACGGAAATGTCGAGGATGATGAATGTGACCTCCTCCAGGAGCAGCTCTCGCCATTCTCCCTCACCAGTGCGTCTCTTGTGGATAATGAGGAGTGTGCACAGCCATAGCCTGACGACTTTCCCGCTCTAGACGATCTCTCTGAACTTGCGACAAACATTCACTCCCATATTATCGATGGCTCCGCTGCATATTATGTAGCTGGTTTTCTCATCAAACACTTCCTTCGGAATGCATGTGACGGTTGCAGTTGCCCACAGTTACTGAAAGACGACAGTGAGACGCTTAAGGGTACCCACCAGTATTTCACAATGCTCAAAGCATACCACGTCCCCAGCAAACTTTTTGGGAATCTCACTGTGCCATCAGAAGCAGCTTTTGCATACGTACAACAACTTGAATCTCACTTTCTTGCCATAATTGAGGCCACTGCACATCACCTGAAAGTGTGCGATGTTTTTTTTTTTGTATCACCATCTGTCAGGTGTTGGCGATTTTCATTTCTGCTCTGCTGGGTGTCGCGCTAAGTTTCTGAAAATGTTTTGCCGGGTTCGTTTATGTTGGCATGTGCGTTTTGTGAACTGAAACTTAGACAGGGTTAGGTTCCAGTCTTCAATCTCGGGCATACAGCTTGACAAGTTCAAAGGTTAGCAATTAGCGGCGGGTTTACACTAAAGTATTCGAGTTGAGCCGAATCCTGCAATAGCTTTGTTATGTTATTACTTCGTTACAGCAGACTTTATTATGGTCTTATATGCTTATATTCAGTTCAACTGGACTAACCACTCCTTCGTTGCATTCATTGTTTTGGTTACCGGCTATGAGGAGTACGAACACTGTGTATTCGCTCGAAGTGATTTGCATAACCTTAAAAAGAATGTTGGGTATCCTGCCTGTATTTTTTGTAGCAAATACGGGCGAACTGTACACTTTACTGTGGGTCGCTTGGTCACTGTGTATGCTTTATCTCTCCAGCTCAAGTAATATATCGATAACAAAACCGCTTGTTGAAATGTCTTCGAGCGGGTAAAGAACACAGTATGAAGTGGGCACGGTTCATGCTATCACGCTTTTCGTATTTAGCTTCTCATCAACCTCCTCATCTTGCCCATCAAAATTTTCAAAAGAATACCCAAACTTGTAGCGTTTGATGGGGCTGCGGACGCTGCCATTTTATTTTTATATAGCTTGTGAGTGATAACGTACGATGTAGAGCCTTTGTGAAAAATAATGAGCCAAAGTGGTTTCCTTCTGCTATTTATTAGCCCTGTAATACCGCTCTCGTAGCACCAATTAAAGTCCACAATTCTGGATAAAGTGATGACTACAATCTATTTTAGCTCGCAAGCGTCACAGCAACACCCAGACGCAAATCACTTGGGATCTTAAGTTTTTGATGAAGGCGACGCATAACAAAAGCCACAAGACCTGCCAGTGTTGTAGCATAAAGTTTGTCTTTCACGTAGTGAGCAAGCTGCAAAGCCCTACCTTTCTGAGGACAAGCAGGCATCAAGTCTGCTTTTTTTCATTTTGGACTAGCTGTTCTTAAGCACAGCCAGCACACTGCACCTTTGCCTTTCTGCTATATTGTGTCGTGTGGTTTCTGTGCGCTCTTTTTTTCTATGCATTATTTCGGTTAAGCCCAGGCGTGATTCGCGACTTCATAGATGTGTATATGTCACTTCTTCCTTCTTCATCAGCATTGTGCGCTGTGTTTTTGCCATAGATCCTTACTTACCCACTGGCCCGGTGTGTCATACTTCACCAGCTTCTCGGCTTCTGCCAACTCTAGCGATGTGTGCGTTGTCTGTGTTCTCTATGTATTTGTTACAATATTTGTTGCAATTTATTCGTAAGGCGAGATGCATTTGTTGTCTACCTTTGTCATATGGTGCTTTTTATATTCTCATGCTCTACCTTGCCTTTGAATAAAACATTGCGGATGCTCTGTTTCTTTGACTTATATATACATTGATCACTTGTTCTAAAAGAAAAACACAAGCGCGATGAATAAAACCGTAGTGAATTATCATTACCTGCATCTCTTTTTATTATAACTTAATCGAAATAAAAATTACGTCACGACCGATTCGCACGAACCACTGAACAAAACAAAACAGGGAATCGCTAAATCAAAACGACCTACAAAAACTATCCATTTGGGCGATGAATAGTGGTCTGAAATCATGAACTTTCGTCATAGCCAAACGTCGGTTATGCAAAGTAATTCAAAATTTGCGCCAGTGAAACCGAAACCGGAAGCGCACGCCACTTGCTCTCATCAACCACTAGGTGTGCTAGAGTCGATTGGGCCGCTGGGGTCTATGGGAGTGTCCACTCTTCACCTTTTTTTATTTCTCTATGGTCAGACTATGGAGTGCCCGCGTTTCGCTAACGTATACTATGGCGTCGCTGTGCCCAGCGTGCGCGTGCCTCAACGCTACATTGAAGTAGATTAGGCCCTTAATGACGCGTTCTCGGCCGTTTTGCTAGCTCTACATATACCAAATTTGGTGTTAAGTGATGTCAATGGATGACAGAAGAATATGACTGGGGCAAAAATGATAATCCTTACACGCGTGTCATGTAAAATTATGACAACATGCCACGCTCATAGCATGCTTGTGGTCGTTTCGCTAGCTCCACAGATACTAAGTTTGCCATTATGTGACGTAAACAGACGACGAAGGTAAACGGCACATCCAAACTCAATAATCATCACACGGAAGTCATGTACGGCATCATATACATCCACCTCGTAACGTTCTACTGATTTTAAAGTGACATATCAACCTTTCTCATTCGTGCTTCGCATATCATCGATTCCCGCTGTGCGTAGGATCTGCCAATTTTCGGATTAATCAGAAAACTTGAATTTCTAAATTCATTCTATAAGAATATACTTCGTGTGTGAATGCATAAATACCAAATTCTAACAAGGCCCTTGGTGCTTTGAAAGCGCTGTAACACGGTACGCGCCGCTGCCAAAGCGGAGCAGAATTTAACTGATATGCGGCGTAGCGGGGCCGTTGGACTGTCCACAGCTGTTCTTTGAGTCTGGGGCTACTAAGCGCAGCCTCTCATTATGAAGGCGTGATGCCCTCGCTGCTGCGTAACGCAGGGCAATGCCTGAGCATATGTTCGAATGATGGCTTTTTCTGATTACACCAGGGAATCAACACGAATTCCCGTACGGAGAGATGAGCTTATTATGCATTGGAAGGGGTGTAAAAAGTATCGGGTGATGATGTATAAAACCTGGACCATACTTGATCATGAAGTCAGTGCTGATGTCTGCGAGAACGTGATGAGTAAATGATGCGGAAACACGACACGGGAATGTACATTGTACGAAGAATTACATCTAGGATTACTGTGTTGAACATAGAGGTTGGTCCACCGACTACCAGGCTGCCGAGCAGTTTTGTTGCGTAAAGTGTGGCACTGGGCGAACAGGTATAGATTCATCTCTTCATATCTGTGTCCATTTTTTCATGCGCCAGCCAAGGATTGTCACAACCCAGTAGTCCCTGAAGGTTTTTTTTGTTTTTGCGGAGAATCAAGACTATGACAAATTACTGTAGAACCTGCTGTTCGCAGGAAGTTTCAGTGTTAGTGAGCAGTTTCACACTCTTGTAAAATATTGTTACCACATGTGTAATTTAGGTATGTGCACCTGTGTAGCGGGGAACATGGTGGTAGTAGAAGAAGAGGACGTTGAGTTGGTGGCAAGAGCTCGCTGCTTCGCGTTCACTGCGGTATACCGTCGAGTCGACCGTTACGTCTGCTTCGAATAAACCCCTCGTAGGCGTAACAGAGTGGTGGAGGTGCTGGGTACGACACGTCGACGTACCACGGAGCCACAGCTGTTCGGAGTTCGCCGGAGCCGTCGTCTTGCCGGTCTGCCGCCGACAACAGTCGTCATGACCCAGAGCGAAGGTCAGGAATCAACCGCCTCGACTTCGCGCCAACCTACACTGACTACACCTCGGCATCACTACATGGAACCCCGCCCGTTCGCGGGAATGGCAGGAGAAGATGTGGACGCGTGGCTAACGCACTACAAAAGGGTGAGCCGGTACAATCACTGGAACTCTATCGATCAGCTGGAAAACGTCGCGCTGTTTCTCACGGACACTGCACTGATGTGGTACGAAAACCACGAAGAGTCCTTGACAACATGGGCTCTTTTTGCTCAAGAACTCAAGAAGTGTTTTGGTGATTCCGACTCAAAAAAGAAAAGCGCGGAGCGGACTCTTGCTGGAAGAGTCCAGATTCCTGGAGAAACCTGCACTGCTTATATAGAGGACGTCCTTAAGCTTTGCAAGATTATAAACCCGCAGATGTCCGAAGAAGACAGGGTCGGACACCTATTGAAAGGTATAGCGGAAGACGTTTACAATTTTCTGATAGGCAGGGACGACCTCACCTCTGCCTCCGACGTCCAACGCCAATGCCGCACGTTTGAAAAATTGAAGACTCGTCGCATCGCCCCGAAATTTGGTAGGCTGGCAAATGTGACAACGGTTGCCAGCGTCGACGTGAGTCCGCCCACCGACCTTGCGGCTACTATTCGGGCAATTGTGCGTGAAGAGCTGCAGCGACAAGGTGGTAGGGTCGACGAAACCATTCCTCATCCACATACCAATCCACCCTACTACACGGCGACACCATCAGCTCCTTTGCCACCATCGGTATGTGTGGCAGACATTAGCGAAATTGGAAATCCGAGGCCACGTCGTGACTCATTCGCGGCCGACCAGCGATATGGCCAACGCCTTCGGCACGGCCCCGCCACACAGAGGTGGGCAGCCCCCGCTCAGCAAGCTCGTCACCGACCCTTCACAGCTGAGCGGTCTCAGCATTGGTTCAGCGAGCGTCCTCTACCAGTCTGCTACAACTGTGGCTTCGAAGGACACATTGCCAGGTATTGCAACTACCGGCAGCCGCCAAGGTACGACCGATCACCGAGATTAACCGTTCTGGCCTTACCCGAGCACCGACATTCCCGGGAAGCGCGTCTTACGAGATCCCAGGACCGCTACGAAACCAATCACCGGCCTCTGACCGCAGTGTGACACCACCACCTGCCCCTCGCGCCAACCGATCACCGTCTCCTCGGCGCCGCCACTCCTCGCCTCCTACGGAAAACTAGCCGGCGCGGCCGTTGGAGGTGAGGTCGCCGGACAGTCTTCGATTTCAACCGATATACCTCCGTTAGCTTCCATGCTTAGAAATAAGGTTCGAGTGCTTATCGATGGTGTACCGACGATGGCGTTGGTGGACACAGGTGCAAGCGTGTCAGTGATGAGTTTAGTTTTCACCCGCCTTCTTGGACGAAAGGTTATGTTTCGTTGGGACCGTCCTGATACGTTTCGTGGAGTGAGCGGAGAGGTGTTACAACCTGTTGGTGTCTGCACTGTGACTGTTAGTTTGGCATGCCAGAACTTTGTCGCGGAGTTTGCTGTTCTCCCTCATACTACGCACGACGTCATTCTGGGACTCGATTTCTTGAAGCTATGTGGTGCTACTGTCGATTGCCGCACAGGACAAATTACAGTAGATTCTGATATCCCAGTTTCGTTTATGGAAAACTCGCCCTCTCAAGAAAGTGCTCTTTGCGTGTCTGTGGACACAACTGTGCCGCCGTTGTCTGCAAAATGCGTCCCTGTTGTCTGTTCACCTGCAAGCGAGAAAACATTTGACGCAACTGTGGAGCCCGTGCATCTCAGTTGCATAAAGAAGGCAGTTTAATACGTACTGTACACTACGGTTGCGCAAGGGCATACTGTTTTGTGGGTGATTAACTGCTCTAGTGAACCTACAGTGCTGCCGAAGATCTGAAACTTGCAGAGATTCGTGAACACCAAGTACTCTCGCTTGCCACCCTCGCAGAAAGCAATGATTCCCGGATAAGACCCGTTGCGATAATCTGCACGCCAGGGACACCACCATTATGGCTATGATTGATAAGTCACTCAGCACCAAGGAACGTATGAACTGGCGAGTATTCTGCGCAAACATGCCGGTATTTTTGATTTCGCTCAGCATGATTCACCGTCATTCCCTGCTTCTCGTAAAAGCACCGAATCGACACGCCATCTCACAGACCTCTCCGACAGAAACCATATCGTGTTCGCCGTCGGAACGCGCAGTGATCAATGAACAGGTTTTGCGAGATGCTCAAGCAAAATGTAA